>NW_019104517.1:1484250-1497113 GCF_001995035.1 Momordica charantia | reverse complement strand
GGGGTGTACACGATGTCTGCATCACTCCAGGGCACGTTGTGGTCCGACTGCCTACCGTGGACATATYGCCAGATTGTATTCTCCTCGCGCCAGGGTTAGTTGATCCTAGTGGACAATACACCTGACTTCATGGCCGCATATGGACCATCTGTCCGATTCAGCAGAGTCTGTATAGCAGTTAAAAAGTAATTCATTAGTTAAACAATTGATCAAAACAACATTTATTAGTTCGAATCGGAAGAAGTAAAAAGTAATTACCGAAAGAAGTACGTCGCCTATCGCAAACTTCTTGCGACATAGATGGAGACACTTCTCCAACTTTTTCGCTGTAAACAGGACGAGACCATCAAGTACCTGTTACATTTAACCAATCCATATTGATGTAATCAAACTATTGACGAATATAGTACTACGAATATAGTAACATGTACTTACTTCGTCCTTCAATTCAATACTAGGGTCCAATAGATCGCGATATCATTCCTTCTTTTGGAAACTAGTTGCAGTGGACCGCAAYCTCCCGTCCGTCTTCGGGTCATCCATCCATCTCTAGAACTTATCGTCCAACTGGGGCGGAATGAGACATACTGGGTCATAGCTATCCACGGTGATCCCACGCTGATCGGTTGGTGTGTATATATCCTTCAGCTTCCACGAGTAATGCCTCTTGCGTAGCCCACGCCCAGTTGGGGCCTACTGAAGGTCATATTCGTCCTGGTCAATGTAAGGTTCAACCTAAAATACAATACACACGTGAGTTCGTGTAATGACAGCTGACAGCTAATATGTATATGTATGACATTAAGTTTACCTTAATGACTGCGTCCGGTGCCCAGTCCTTAACCAAAACTACAAAATTTACAACCTACAAAATTGACCCTACTCAAGTAAAGTCATTGTTCTTTTTGAAACTACCTACCATTGAAAAATATTCTATGCAAAATAGGAAAAAAAAACGAAACAGAGGATAGAGGGGGAAAATCTAGAAAATCTGAAGTTTGAAATCCATAAAATTCGGTAAAATTTGAAGAGAAAAAAGGAGAAATTTGAAATCCTTAAAAATTTGAAAATTTTGAAAAGAGAAAAGAAGTGAGAGAAGGAAACACGAAGAGAGATGAGGGAGACAGAAGAAATGAGGAATAAGAAGAGAGAGAAGGAGAGAAAGAATATCCGATTCAAATGAAAAAAAAAGAGAGGGAAAGTAAAAATTTAAGTAAGTTAGTGGAGGGACACTATGATCATTTGGTTTATTTGATGATGAAATGATTAAAAAACATAAGTTTTGGAGGTAGGGACATATATCAAAATGGGCTTGAAAAATGGTTAGTCAATTTTACTTTTTGGGAGAACTACAATGGTGATGATTTTGCAATAGTGGGTAATGGTAATTAATATTCATGGGATTAAGGATCCCATTTCTCGACTGAATGCTCGTTTGAGCTTGTTGAGCTCTTATACCATATTAATGTTCATAAGTTTCATCTCAAAACCAATTGACTATGAGAAGAGCAGCTCATGTCTATTATAAACCTGTGTAAGGTCCCTTCTTTTATCAACGTGGGATCCTTAACAATGGTCCATCCTTATTCATAATTGTTGTCGAAATAATAATTGTCATTTTGTTTTTTATTTTAAATGTTTCCTTATCCTAAGAAAAAGTCTYGGGAAGAATCCTTTACAAAGAGTGAAAATGGTCTCTATCCCATTTTCATTATTTTTCCTTGCAAGCTTTTTCAAAGACTCGTGCCTATTTTGCCTGCAGTGATTTCGCCCTTTGGCATTCTAGATTGTCGTCCTCTATTRTTTCGAATAAAGCCTTGGCCACTAATGATCTTAGATTTAGTAGGTCTTTTTCTATTGGTGATTTTGTTGGGTTTGTAAGGTAATTGCAAACAAAGTCCCACATTGGCTAGGTAAGGGAATGATCATGGGTATACAAGAGAAGACAATTATCTCCATTGGTATGAGGTCTTTTGGGTGAAACCAAAAGCAAAGCCGTGAGGGCTATGCCCAAAGCGGACAATATCATACCATTGTGGAGATACGTGGGGTACGAGGGATACCGTTGTCCTTAACAAGTGGTATCAGAGCTATGGTCTAAACCTAGTTGTGTCGGTGAATCCTCGAGTGCCGAACAAAGAAGTTGTGAGTCTCGGAAGGTGTAGTCATGGTGTAATCTGTGGGTGTGCTCTATCAAGATGTGCAATCTATTTCATACCCTCTTCTTCACRAGGTTCAGTTGCTCCCATTATCCTTTAATTTCTTAATCCTCCTTCCTCTCTTTGTTCTACTTCTTGTTCGTCACATCATTGTCTTCTTCATTTATTGATCTCATATCTTCTTTTAATCCTTCACTTATGCCTACTGCACATACTAACTCAATTTCTTTACCTTCTATACCACAAGTTGCTACCATTGCTCCTTTGCAAAATTCTTTCTCGATGCAGATTCATGCTAAGTCTGTCATATTAAAAAAGAAGATGTGTCTTACTGATTCTGATTCAATTTTGCCTTTTACTGCTTATGTTCCCACAAATCCCTACACCTATCCAATTGCTTATAAGTATCGTCAGTGGCTGAGTGCTATGACTGATGAGTTCTCTACTTTACATCAGCAAGACACATGGAGTTCGATTCCTTCATCTCCTAGTATGAATATTATTGGTTGTAAGTGAGCTTTTCGTACCAAATTAACTTTGATGGCTTGATTTTTAGATACAAGGCACAACTTGTTGCTAAGTGTTTAATGGCTTGATTTTTAGATACAAGTTGTTGCTAAGTGTTATCATCAAGTAAAGGACTTTGACTTTAAGGAAACTTTTAGCCCAGTTATTAAAAAGTCTACTATTCTTTGTTATTTTAACTCTTGCTGCTTCTTTTTAGTGGACTTTACATCCGTTGGATGTTAAAAATACCTTCTTACATGGCTATTTAAAAGAGGTTTATATGTATCAACCTGTTGGCTTCAAGGATAACTCTCATCCTGACTATATTTGTACATTGCTCAAGTCTCTCTATGGTCGAGAACAAGTGCCTCGGGCTGGGCTTAGTTTGAGCGTTTTACTACCTACTTACTTACRCTGSGTTTTGTTGCTTCTCACGCTGATTCCTTGCTTTTTGTTTGTGTTGTTGGTTCTCCTGTTGAGAATTGGAAACAAAATGAAAAAGAAAAAGAGTGAATAATTAATGGGCCAAGGCCCAAAAACCTATTGTTTTAGGTTTGTGCCAACATATATATATTCTTTYTTTTTATGGTGGGTGAGTGTAGCCGTGAGAGAAAAGAAAAAGGGCAGTGGCTGCAGTTTTGGGTGTTGTTGCAGCAGTTTCAGAGACGGCGGCTCAGACATTGGGGCAGATCAAGATCGATATTATTGGGGTATTTGTATCTTCTTAGTTGGAGATTGTGTCAATTACCGTTGAACTATGTTCGCTTTAACTGATTAATTACACTTTGTTATTATAATATTGGTGAATTTCTTCCTACTGCAAGCTACTGTTATCCTGGTTCTTGACTTCTGTTATGTGTTGTCTTGTCTTGTCTTTTGTAACAAACTACTGACTCCATGTTGGTGATATTTTTCCATTTCATCCCAATAATTCATTCCTCAAAACTGTCTTATATATGCGTGGATCTATTATAAAGAATATGATTTTTAATTACAAATAATCTATTTATAAATCTCATAAAATATCACATAGTGTGCTACCAATTGTTGACTCCACCCATTTACATATAATCAAATAGATCCATCTATTTAAAGACAATAAGTTCATAATTTCGTGCAGTTATGCGTGTGAAAGTTAAACTTTGAACTCCAACACCTAATTATAAGAGAGCAAGAGAGTTTTAGAAGGAAGTGATGGGAAAATCCCTTTCTTCTTTTAACAAGAGTCATAAATAAGTAGAGGAACGTAACCAAAAAGAAGCAACGTCTCAACTTGGAACACACCAACTTTTACAAATTTCATATGAAGCTAACCTTCTTATTTTAAGCACTTCACAATTGTCACAGACGTGAACAAATCTTATGCGCTCTAAGAAGTYGTATGGACAATAGATGGCTCTGATACCACTTCTCARAGATAAYATATCTTTTCACATATTTATAATAGCATAATATTGTYTACATAAATCTTTTTAGYTTTCTTTAATCGCATAGCATTTTCAACTCAAATCTCACACATCCACAAAATTTCTCTTATTAATAATAAAATGCACAATAGGAAGAAATTTTATCACTCTATTTTACTCTTTAATTTTAATAATTTTCTCCATCGCTTTGATACAATTTTGTAATTCCTCTCTCCTAATGCGACTCTCTCTCTCTCCCATCCCCATAAATTCCACCAATATTTCTCTACCCCACGTCACCCCTTTTAATTTCCAAATATTTTTATTTCTACCTTGACTCCACTTTCTCAAATAATTCTCTCTTAATACTTTCATTATTTTCTTCTTTATTCACTCTTGGACTCTTTTTTCCTCCACACATCTAAAATTCTTACTCAAAGTATAATTTGTTTAAGTTTATTTAAACTTTTTAAAGATGGAAAGATGGTATTTAATAGAGGGAGAAAATTAGAGGGGCGAGGAGATAAAAAGAGAGAAAAATTTGTAAATATTGAAAGATATATTTAGAAAGAGAGATAAAATTAGAGGTATTGAGAGAGGTTTAATTTGTACTCAATACCTCTAATTTTATTCCAATGAAAAAATTGTTGTTAAAGTAATAGTAGCTGCTCACTAGGGCTGAGCACAATTGATTGAGGTCAGATTTTGGCCGACCTCGATGTCGAAAACGGATACAATAGGTTTCAAAATCTGGAAACTAATGGTTTACCTGCAAGAATTTTTGTCGATCAAACTGATTGTCGGTTCGGTCAGTCGGTTTGTCAAAAACTCGAGAATGCTATTTTTTTTTTCAATTCTGTTTTTTAATTTATTACCATCTTTTTTATTACTTCTATTCAATTTCTCTTGTATGTACCTTTTTTCATTACTGTTTACATTCAAGTTCAAATTCTCTTCCATGTAGTGAGGGGTGATTGTTTCAAACCTAATGTCTAAAAACATAAAAATAAAAACTAAAAAATAAAAAATAGGGTGTATGACCGCTGACCAACGACTTGTCAATTCTGAATAATCAAAACCAACAACCGAGCCGATAAACCAAGGAACCGACTGACACACGTTAGCTCAGTTGGTTCCAATTGATCGGATTAATTTTTCAAGTCTCTTTGCTCACCGCTTGCTCCCTAGTAAAACAAAAAGGGAAAAACACCGAGCAATGTAAAGAGACTACATTTTGACACAAAAGGGTCAACACTAGCACGTTGCAAGATTTCAATGTGTTGGCGGGACAAGGGCTTTGTTGGTAATGGAAAGAAAAAWTTGAAAAGTTAGTGTTAGGCTCCACAAAATTGATCAAAAAGTACCAACTTCACATGCATGGCTTCCACTGGCATTAATGAAAAAGTTTGTTTGGTATTAAATTCATTAGCCAATGGAGGCCGACATGGCCATTTCACACTTAGAATTTTGCAAACTTTTCCCACAAGGATTGACAAAGAAAATAGAAAAAAATGGAGTACCTTTTCACCAAACCAACCATTGATTTTGTTTTATTATCTACACCATGCAATTGCAAATTCTCACTTCACATCAAACATAAATGTGCCGACTTGGAGACAAAATCAGATTCCCTCTAAAATCGATCGAATACTACAAGACCTTGCCGACTTCCACAACATGAAATTAAATATTTCCAAATATTTTCACTGGAACATTCAGCCACTTGTCATTCTACGGATTTCCAAGAATTATTCTAATTTTTAAGTACTCGAAAATATAATTAAATATTATAAAACCTATTTGTTTAATTAGATGTCCATTTTCCAAAATTACCTCATTTCATTATTCACCAAAAATAAGACATCCATCGTCAACAAACTCATGACACCTAATTCACCAAGCTCATGACAAGTATACAACCCTATTAATTCACCAAGCTCTGACAAAGGTTTATTGTTGCAATTGATCCATATATACAAGAAATCATAGGAAATCTTAGAAAAACCTTCATGTCCTCTCCTCCAAATAAATCAACAAGGAATTCAAAGTAGAATATTTCTATATTTACTCCTTCTAGTTTCTCTTTATTCACAATTTTACAACACCTTATTAGCACGAGCCTTTACTATTTTTGTCTAGCTAAAGGTAGGTTCTAAAGGTACGTTACTTGTTTTTAATATTTATTATGATCTTARTAAATTATATGTTGTTTTACCTATTTAATATGTAATTGTGAAAGTTTTGTCATGACAAAGTGGCAAAGTTATGACATTAATTGTCAAAATAATTGTCATAGATGATATCCATGTGAATGCCATTAATTCTGAAGATTAGTATTGGGTATATATGTTTGAAGGTAAAGTTTRATCAATATGCACCTGGAGTTGCATAATTTTGAAACAACCAGTGTTCATTTTGATTGAATGCACCAGAGTTGCATAACTTAAAATCAACAAGTGATTATAAAGTAACAAGCACATATCAGAGAAGACGTTTATATATGATATATGCTCCTGAAGTAGCAATATCAAGAAAGATGATATGAAATGCTATCATGACTTCAATATCATGTCTTCTTGTGATTGAACATATCAATAAGTTTTTTCATGAAAATTCATGAATCTCATCAAATCGTTATTCCCTGAAGTGAATATGGTAATAATGGATCACTCTGGTAAATGTTGAGATCATGAAAGTATTGAAAAATCATTCCCTGAGGTGAATGATATAAAAGGGGCATTAGTCTCGTACATGTAGTACATTCAAGTTTATAATGCAACTCTTAGAGCCTTATTAAATAAAAAGAGGAAGAATGTTTGGAAACAAACTTTGCATGTTGCTCCTCTTTATATAAAGTATTTGGATATTGCAAATGTCTTCAAATCTCCTGGTGAGATAATAGACAATATTGAAGTGATTTTCAAATCTCTTGAAGAGAAGATGAATCCTCCTGAAGAGAGAATAAGCAATGAAGATATATATCTTGCAGATAGTGCAACTACACATACAATATTGAAAAGTAGAAAATATTTTTCCAAATTGACAATGCGAGAAGCAAAAATCAATACAATATCAGGCTCTGCGAACTTGATTGAAAGGTTTTGGGAAAACAAATATTATTTTGCCTAGAGGAACAAAATTTGCAATTGATAATGCATTGTTCTGTAGTAAATTAAAGAGAAATCTACTTAGTTTTAAAGATATATGTTTCAATGATTATCATATTGATATTGATTACAAGAATAATGTAGAATATTTCTATATTATATCTACTGTCTCACATGAGAAACATATATTAGAAAAGTTGTCTGCTTTATCTTATGGATTATATTATACTCATATACGAATAATTGAAACATATGCAACAATGAACCTTAAGTTCGTGAATCTAGATATATATACTATTTGGCATGATCAGTTGGGCCGTCCTGGGTCTATAATGATGTGAAGAATTATTGAGAATTCACATGGATATCCATTGAAGAACCAAAAGATTCTTCTATCTAATAAATTATCATGTGATGCTTGCTCTCAAGGCAAATTAATCATTAGATCATCACTAGTTAAAGTGGCTACTGAATGCACCTGCATTTTTAGAAAGAATTTAGGGCAATATATGTGGACCTATTAATCCACCAAGTTGACCATTTAGATATTTTATGACATTAATTGACATATTTAGTAGATGGTCACATGTGTGCTTATTATCAAGCTGAAACCTTGCATTTGCAAGATTACTTGCTCAGATAATTAAGGTAAGAGCACAATTTCCTGATTATACAATTAAGAGCGTTCGTACATCCCAATCATTTAATAATTATTTCATGGCGATTGGGATAAATGTTTAACATCATGTAGCTCATGTTCACTCACAAAATGGTTTGACAGAATCATTTATAAAGCGATTGCAGTTAATTGCTAGACCATTATTTTTGAGAGCTAAGCTTCCTACATATGTATAGGGTCATGCTATTTTGCATGCAGCATCACTTGCACACATTAGGCCAGTAGCCTATTATAACTACTCCCCATTGTAATTAGCTTATAGTCAAGAGCCAAATATTTTCCATCTGAGAATTTTTGGATGTGTAGTATATGTTCCAATTACTCCACCATAACGTACTAAGATGGATCCTCAAAGGAGGCTAGAAATATATGTTAATTGGATTTGATTCCCCATCAATTATTAAATATATTAAACCTTTGACGGGTAATGTATTTACTGCACGATTTGTTGATGGTCATTTCAATGAGACTAATTGTCCAACATTCAGGGGAGGAACTAAGAAGTTGGAAAAAGAAATTACTTAAAATGCATCGTTATTGTCTCATTTAGATCTCCGTACAGATCAATGTGAAACTGAAGTTCAAAAGATAATTCATTTGCAAAATATAGCAAATCAATTACCATATGCATTTATAGATTCTAAGAAAGTGACCAAGTCATAGATACCAGCTGCAAATACTCTATTGAAAATTGATATCCCAATGCAGCAAGTTGTCATAACTAATGAGTCTATGACACGCCAGAAGCGTGGTAGACCAATGAGTTCCAAAGATAAAAATCCTTAAAAAAAAGAGTAGTCAATAATCAAAATGACTAAATTGAGAATGTGAATATTTTCATAAGAAATTCTAAACATTACTACTAATAGAGATACTGAAAAAGATCAAGTATCTGAGGATAATAATGAGATCTCAAAAAACTATGTCATGATAGGAAAAAGATGGAACCAAGCTAATGTAGTTATTGATAACAGTTTTGCTTATAATGTTGTTCTTGACATTGTATCTAAAACTGAGGATTTTGAACCAAAATCTGTCATAGAATGTCGACAGAGAAAGAATTGGCTTAAATGGAAAGAAGCAATCCAGACATAATTAACCTCACTTTCAAAATGTCAAGTCTTTGGACCAGTAGTCTAAACACCAGAAGGCGTTAAGCTTGTGAGATACAAATGGGTAGTTTATAAGAAAAAGAAATGAAAATAATGAGGTTATAAGATTTAAAGCAAGACTAGTTGCATAAGGTTTTTCGAGACCTAGTATTGATTATGAGGACACATATTCTCCGATGGTGGATGYAATTAGTCTGAGATATCTAATTGACCTGACTGTGTATGAAAGTCTTTGCATGCATCTTATGGATGTAGTCATATCATATTTATATGGATCTCTTGATAATGATATTTATATGAAAATCCCTTAAAGATTTAAGGTACCTGAARCATATAATCAAAATTCTCGAGAACTGTATTCAATAAATTTATAGAAATCATTATATGGATTAAAACAACCAGGACAAATGTGGTACAATCGTCTGAGTGGATATTTGATGAAAGAAGAATATCAAAATAATCCAATTTGTCTTTGTGTTTTTAGAAGAAAATCACAGTCGAGATTTGTCATTATAACTGTATATGTTGATGACTTATATATAATTGGAACTCCATAAGAGCTTTTAAAGGCAATAGGTTATCTAAAGAAAGAATTTGAGATCACAGATCTCGGAAAAACAAAATTTTACCTTGGCTTGCAAATTGAGTATTTAGCAGATGAGATATTTGTCCATCAGTCAACCTAAGTTTTAAAAAGATTTTATATGGACAAAGCAAATAAATTTTGAACATTTCAATAGAAGTTCGTTCACTTGATGTGAAGAAAGATATATTTTAACATCGAGAAGATCATGAAGAAATTCTTGGTCTTGAAGTACATATTTTAGTGCAATTAGTGCACTAAATCCAGATCTGAATAAAACCTATTTCGAATATAAAATTGAACTCATTCAAATAACTTAATCTAGTCGATTTAAATAACATAATCTAGTGATATAATAAAGTTATAGATTTTCATAGGATAGAAGTAGCTCTTTTTTGTTGAGGAAATCCAAATTTTAGCGAGATTTATGTTGCATCTCTTTCAATTACATGACAAGGGGAAGAAATGAGATCGCTCGTGAAATTGAACTGCAAGGAGTGCAAAAAAGGCCTCATGTTCGTTATGGAAGGAAGTGATATCTATGGTATATACGTGAGGATAATTATATACGTTGATACGAGATGTTTTTGGTAGAACCAAAAGCAAAAACATTATAGCTAGGTCCAAAGTGGACAATATCATACCAGTGTGAAATTGTGTGGAGGGTCTATTGTTCGATTTTGCAAGTGTGCGAATGGTTACAACTAAATATAGTAGTTGAATACAAGTATCGTTTTTCACGGTAAATGAATGTAATACTAATTAGTACCATTAATTTATTTGAATATCGAATAAATTATTAGGATCAAAGTAAATCAACTTTCTCTAGGGCAATAACTACACCGCTATTGTCTCCTATTCTCCCTTCAATAATAACCGATGTATTTATATATATTCCAAGGTTGGTGGCAATTTTTACCCTATAGTTTCGATATTCTTTCTGAAGCAATAACAAAATTACTTTGAAAGTAAGTATCTTATCTCTATGACAATAATAACAATTCAAAGAATGAAAAACGGAAAACCTCATGTTTGCCACAAAATCTATAAAAATATTTCTATATCTTGTATAAATTAGGGAAAATTATCCAAAGGGAGGATAAATGAAAGCACTCAAATTTAAAGAGATAGTGAAAATTTCATAATTACAAAAGAACTTTGATTTATATGACCAAGAGGAAGAATCCTTCTTATATCATCTCATAGAAGAGCTGTAGGTCTATATTTATCTGCAAAGAGACGGTTGTTTCTCTCGAGCYAAATAAACCAAAGGATAGAGCAAAAACCATTACACCAAAGCACATTTCTACTATTTGAGATAAGGGTATTTATGCATTCCCGTATGAAGGTATCAACACCAGCAGGAAGAACAATGTATATCTTGAAGATCTTGAAGAAACGCGTCCATTAATGGAGAAATAAATGATCCATAGAATCACTATTTTGATAGCAGAGAGTGGAACGACTTGGGCTTAAGTACATAAAATTCAAAATAGTTATCTCATAACCAATTACGAAATAGAAATAACAAGGGTAGTATTAAATAAAACAGTTAACATCAATATCCTAGAAGAGAAAACTAAGTTCATCCTTAAATCTAAAAACTGGGTTCATCCTTAAATCTAAAAAGAAAGTTTCAATCACAATGTTAAAAGAGGTTGAAGCAAGAAAGAAAAAGGAAAACAAAATTCGATCCCAACAATCTATTGAATCTCACGTTTCTTTCGTTTCTCTTCAAATCTCCAACGTTTGCTCTTCAAATCCCTAATTCTTGTGTTCCATAATCTCCTTCTTTCTTTCTTTGGTGACTAGAGTTAAATAAAGTTTGTGAAAACCCGTCGCAATAGTGCATAGCTAGACATCGTGGTCAGCACCTAGATATTAAGATTCATGAGATTTCATCTCTAAACGGATGGGTAATGAGAGGAGTAGCTCATATCTATTATAAATCATTATTAAATCCCTTTTATTTTCAATGTGAGATCCTTAATACTAGGTAGTAAAACGTATGTTTCCAAATCACTGTTTCGAGTCGTAGGGCCTWGGTATTAGTTTGCATAAGCGCTAGATTTATTATTTGTTTTTTTAATGTTTGGAAAATTTTTAAAGTGGCCTCGAAAGACTAAATCTTCATTCGTCCACCAAAATAAATGAAAAATAATAGTTAACATCAATAAAGTTAAAAGAAAAGCAATTTAAACGTAAGTAGACAAAATAGGTGAATATAAAATTCAATTATGTCAATTCAAATTCTCTAATTCAAATTCCAACAGTACTCATGCTAATTTCAACAACCAATAGCAATAGTAATGTCAATTCTAACACCAACCAATTCCAATGTCAATGTCAAATTCCAAGAACTAATGTTACCAATAGCAATGCTATTATTTGAAATGCTAATTAAAATAGGTACAAACCAATGCCAACAATTAATGCAAATTTCTATCTCAATGGTATTGAGTCTCAATACAACCTTCATGCCAATCCCTATGATTCTACAACTGGACGTTGAGTAGTCTCAACACTACTTTTCATGTCAGATAAAAATTATTATTAAAAGATAATATTAAAACTAGAAACAAAAGCACTAAAAAAAATTGTCTAGCTATTTCTATCATCCAAAAACGATCCCAATCAAAACAATGTGTACCACTCCATTATTTTTCCTTTAACCACATATTTAACAAAACTTCCACCTTAATCCGAAGGCCAAGCAACACACATGAAATATAATAATTAATAGATACAAAATCTAAGCAAAAGACCCATCTACCCTTACAAGATAAACCCAAATGTTCACAATACAAAATAAAACCTAATTCAAAACTAATGATACACGATCTTTTTAACACATGGGTGGGTGAGTAAAAGCATTTGGCAATCAAAGTTTGGGATTTTAAATAATTATCATCTAGTTCTTAATTTTTTGGTATGGCCATTATTATTAATAATTATATTTCTTTTGAGGAGCCAGAGTTAACTTTGTGCTCCGAAACCTTATCGATCACGTCATCACTGAGAGTCTCTCCATACCTCTCACAAATCAGAGAAATGTCTATGGAGCAATGTCGTAAGTTCTATTATGTGGCACGTTTGGATGGAACGAAATCTCCAAACTTTTACTTGTTATAATCTTCCAAAAATAAGGAAGTGCTCTGAACTCTATTTAATAATAATGTAAGCTTACATATATATACAGATTACAATAACCAACCGCTAACCAAATAACTGTACTAATAACAACTTAGTAACAGATTTAATATCTATCATTAACATACCCCGCAAACAAATGTCCTAAGAAGACATGAGT
>NW_019104517.1:1456482-1477230 GCF_001995035.1 Momordica charantia | reverse complement strand
CAAACTTTTATATTTTTACTAACCTCTCTGGTCAGCTTATGGGAAAATTTTGTGGCTTGATAAAGATTATTTGTAAGTAATAGGGTTGATAAATAGTGAAACAAGTAATATTAGGGTTTTTTTGTTTAAAGAAAATTAAGTCTAATCACAAGAATAAATCATCTTTAAAGTCACCCTTTCATCTTGTGCTATGATATTTTTGTCATGATTTATCAACAGATGAAGAACATAGCCATAGTTAGATTAGGTTTCGCTAATTAGGTATATAATCAGAAGACAAATTAACTTGGGAATTACTCCTCCTGTTTCACATTAAATTATCTAACCACAGTTAATCAGAGAGAGAGAAAAATTGGCCTCAAAGAAATGAAAATATACTAGATCACAAGGTTAATTATATATATATATATAGCACATTTAAACTTTGATTAGAGAATGAAAACTCCAAAATTTCTTTTAATTGACTAGAAGTACAAGATTCTAGATAACTGTAGAAGCTATAGGAGTAATTCATTATGACGAAGAAAATATATGTGGCTAAATGTATAAGATTCTCTACTAATATATAGAATATAAAGTAATTGCATTATGAAGAAGATGGTGTGGTGGTTACACAACCAATTAGATTAAAAGCCTATAAATATGTTATACTTGTATAATGGGGTAACCTTTGGGAAGTTTGAGTATTCTTTTGGTAAATTTATATATATATTGTTGGAATGCTTATGTTTTATGAAGCTATGTTAAAAAGTTTAATGTGCATGATTTCTATTGTGTTTTAGTACAGTAAGTAGGGTGGACGGCTTTGAACTTACGACTTTCTAGTCCACATAGGTGTTTTAATCCGTTGAACTATGCTCAGGTTAGCTTGTTCATATTGTTCAACATTGTTTATTTTTATTTTTATTTTCTTTTTCTTTCTGCCCAATAAAATACTTGAAAAGTTGAAATATTTACTATCCTATGGTTAATAGGCTCTTTGCATTGAAAAGAAAAACAAATTTCATTCCAAAAAATTGAGAACAATTTTGCTACCCAACTTTCCAAATAGTTTCCCTCATAATTATTGTGAAAAATATCGTGTATTAAATTTTATTTAGGTCCTTCATCTTACTAAAATGAAGGTAAGGATGAAACATATTTGTTACCTCTTTAGGAGTACGTGGAAAACACACAAAAAGGAGACTAAACAAAAACAATTCAATTTAGCGAAATGTTAGATACATCATATAATTACGAAAGGGGAAGAATTTATAAAACTAAGAGGAGACTTAGACTTTAATATCTTTCCAAAGTTGAGTATAAGATCTGGATCTATCCATAAAGGAAAGTCAACTCTGATAACCAGTAGGAAACAATCAAAATCTTTTAAGAGTAATTTCTAGATGTATATCATTTAGGAGTATATTTTTATCAACTCACAACTTTAGTTTATTTTTTTTACTTCCTTCTAAGCCATCAGAAGATCTCATGTTCAATTAAAAACTCGATCTTAAAAGAATTATTATTATTTGTTTTTTATTATTACTACTACTACTAGTACAATTTTTGAAAATGATAAATCAAAGTAGGGTATAGCTAGAAGTGAGCAATCCCAATAAGCTACTACTCTATTTCTCTCTCTTGCCTTTTTCCCCTAAAGAAGCAACAAAAACTACATACTCTCTCATATATCAACACACAAGAGTACTTTTTTCTTTCTCTATCTCTTGATTGGAAGTTTTGAATAGTATTTTTTTACCCTTTCACTTGCTTCTTTGGTTTTGAATTCAATGTCTGAATTTACTTCAAGTACCAAAACGAAAAAGTACTTTCATACAGCTCATTTAAACTTACAAAAACATTAATAACAAAATAGAGAAAAATATCACAATCATGCATAGGTTTGGCTATGTTAGACGAATAGTCCAAGTTCATGAGCAATAGAGCGAGTTGAAAAAGCTTCGGTTTGTGTACCTCATGTCTGAGCGAGTTCCAAATGACTCTTGAGAATAGTACTTTTTAAGTGAGAAATTTAAAACCCTTTTAGAAGAAGTATTATTAGAAAAACAATTTTTAATGTTTTTAAGCAATCTTATACTTGACTATATACAAAACTCACCCTAAATTTTCCTTTATAAAAGTTAGCTTTCTCACTCAAGGAGGGGAAAAAACTATTGAACGAGACTGTCCCTAATAACTATTGGATACAAATTCAAAATTTGTATATCCTTAACAACTATTTGACATAAATTCAAAACCACATTTTGTAGTTTTAAAAGTGTAAAACTACGGGTTACATTGTGATGGCTTCCTCTAATAATTTTTCCAAAAAGTGAATTAACTCTAAATCATAGTTTCGTAAAGAACTCTCTTGGATAAGGTTTTATATATATGCACTTTTAGCAGCTTTTATGGATGGATGACATAAGTTACTGTTTTGTCCAAGAAATATACATTTTCTTTTATTTTTGTTGTTGTTTTCTGGTTTTTAACATACCCCACTTGGACTGAAATGGCATGTGAAGTAAGTGAGAAGGGGTGCTTCCACAACAACAAAGTGCATGGCTCCATAGCCAATTCTCTTAGTTTGACACCACCCCATCACGTGACAATCACATGCACAAGTTTCCTAAAGGGCACAGCCTTCCATTATCTTATCGCAACACATTCATTTTGGCTCTTACTGCTCTCTCCTCTTTCATTATTGCTCCCCAGATATACTTTGTTTCCCAAACAGATGACAAAAACAACTTCCCATTTTCCCCATGTGTGTTTTCACATTTATTTTCTCAGACCTAAAAATCTCTTGCTCCCCCCTCTTTATCTGGTTTTTTTAAGATTCATTTGTGTATGTTAGATTCAGAGTAGTGTTTTTATGTACAACATGTTTTTTTAAATGTTTTTTTTTTCCAAAGTTTGGGAGGAAGGATTTTTATAATCTAACCAAACACTAGGAACATACTCATTAGTTGTTTATTATGTGCTAACCTACTTTCGATCTCAATCTTTTTTTTTTTTTGTTACATATATAGGATTCTGAATGGTCTTGTTCTGATATAAGCAACAAGATCTTATGTTAGACAATGAATTCTCTTATAAAGGGAGAAGTGAATTTTTTGAGATACATATGATGTCGGCTCTAAAATGGGACACTTTCAAATATTTCAAAAATATTTAGTAAAATTAATAAAATAACAATTATGAAGTCCAATTTTAAAATGACAACTTTACTCAAATGATATACATGTATTATATATCTGTAATATATCTAACTACTAATATATTTATATGATATATAATATGATACATTACTGATAAGAGTGTTTGATATACATACAATATGTATTTGATATACAACTAATATACTATTGTATGAGTGTCTTACTAGTGAAAATTTTTATTTATATTCTAAAACTTAAAAAAATAGGTGAGATATTTTGAAATAATGTTTTATTATCCACTGCAATTTTCGTAATGATTGTGACAAAAGTAGAGCAGCTTCTTGTGTCGTAGAAACAAAACAAAATTAACCCATTTGTTTGTTTGTGTGACAGATCAACAGTTGAAGGAGTGGTGAAGAAATTTGGGGGCTTAGCAGAGAGCATAGCAGAGATTTTAGGGCAAAGTTTGGGCATGAAATCGAGTTACTTCGAAGAAAGCTGCAAGAGAGGAAGGAGCAGCTTTCGGCTGAACAGATACCCACCTTGTCCCTTCGCCTCCAAAGTCTATGGCCTCGTTCCTCACACAGACACCGATTTTCTCACCATTCTTTATCAACCTCCTCAAATCAACGCTCTTCACCTCATGAAAGATGGCAACTGGCTTGCCGTCAAGCCTAACCCACAAGCCTTGCTTGTCAATATCGGCGACTTACTTCAGGTACTCCCATCCTGCCCCCATTTTTCAGTTTCCTCCAGTTTTAACTACGTTCTTGAACTTTTGATTATGATTCTAAATGGGTTCTTAGTGACCACATGTTGATTGGGCTAATGATGTTAAGGATTTCATGTTAAAAAGATAAAAAGGATATGACAAATCTAACAAGGACTCACAATAAGTTTTGAGATGGAATCTCATAGTATCAAAGTCCGAAAGCTCGAACGAGCATTCGGTTAAAAAATGGGATCCGACTAGTCAAAAGAGCTACGATCTTGAATATAAGTGGATGTTAAGGATCCTACGTTCAAAAGAGAGGGGATCTAACATAGGTTTATAATAGACATAGACTATTCCTCTAATGGAGATTCCAAAATGTTCAAATAGTACAATCAGTCTAAAAATGAGATTTAACCAAGATCGATCAGTCAAAAGAGTCACAATTTTCATTGTCAATTGGTTTTGAAATGGAACTCATGAATATGGATAGTGGACTACTCCTCCCATTAACAATTTATAATAAGTCATGATTTTGTTTGATATGAAAAGAACGATAAAAAAGAATAGGCTCTGGGCAAGCTATAAAAACATTTTGATTTAAAGAATATCTTCGACATAATTAAGTATCTCTTGAAATTTTTGGCCCACCCGCCAATATTTTATTTAGTTGGTGTACTCTTTTATGTTATGTTAGGTTAAATCATTTAGTTTGTTAGTCAAATTAACATGTCATGTTAGTGCATTTAAATAACGATATAATAATTTTACTAGAATCGAAATTGAAAAATTTAGACACATGAAATTTAATGATTAAATAGATACAATAATTAAGGTTCATGGATTAAATTTATTATTTAATTTATTTTTACAAGTATATTAAGCGTATATTTAAAGAATTAAAGATATTATAACCTATTAAATTTTATTTTTCCAGACTTAAGTAGTTTTTTAAACTTGATATCAAATTAAGAGATTCTCATATTTAAACTTTAAAATGTTATTTCTATGGTGAAACCTAACATAGTTCAAATAGTTAAGACATCTATCTTTGACCATGATAGAGTTCAAACTCCCATCTCCACAATGTTGTACTAAAAATTCTAAAAAATAATTAAGCTTCTCTCATGAACAACTTTGTTGGTTATATAATCTCTTTTTTTCGAACACTTTTTTTTTTTTTTTTGAAGTCTTAACCAAACTTTAAAAACTAGAAAAGTAATTTTTAAAAATTATTTTTTTAAAAAGAAGTAAGATTTCAAAAGTATTTTAAAAATATGAAAAATAAAACATACAGAAGATGTTAGAAAAGAAGATCAACGTTTTAAAGCCAAAAAAGGAAAAAAAACAAAAAACAAAATTGCTATCCATTAATACCAAGACTTTTTTCTAATTTTGTTTACAATTTCAGTGACAAACAAAAAAAAAAATATTATCAAAAAAAATGAAAACAAAAATCTTAGTCCTTTGGTAACAATTCAATTTTAGTTTTTATTTTAAAAATTACTCTAGTTAATTAACCCTTTCCTTTTTTAATTTTCAAATTCTTAAAAACAATTTAAAAATTTTATTCAAATTTCAAACATTAAATAAAGTTTATTGAAAACTATATATTTTAGGATTTTTAAAATTTGGCTAGGCTTTTAAAAACATTCTTCAAAATAGATTAAAAGAACAAAAAGGAAAATTAATTAGTAACCAAAATATACAATCTATAAAAACATAAGACAAAAACAAAACTTTTAAGGATATATAATGAAATATCAATTGAGCCCTAGACTTATATCATGCTGGGATGTTTAAAAAAGTGAGAGAACAGTTACATAAACTTGAAAAAAATTTGATACTATACTTCACATATAGATTTCAAAGAACTTTATCTCCCTCGAGAATTAGCCAAATTGTATGTTAATAAAGGGTAGAAAAAGCTATGGTCTCCTTTGATAATGATTATATTTTTAGTTTTTTGGCTTAAAAAGTTCTTCATATGTTTATTGTTCATTAGGATCTCATGGAACTTAACAAAGTTTATAAGATGCCTAAGCTAGCTTTTTTTTTTTTTTCGCTAGTCAATTGATTTGAGATAAAGAATCTTGATATGGTATATGAGGAGAGATCCTATATTGTCATTTTCCCTTCTTTAATATTGATTTTGTCTTTCACAAGGGGTGAGTGTTAACATATATCTATGATTAAATTTACTTTAACCCATAAGCTTAAGCTTCTTGACTCATTGGTGATGAAATCTGATTAAGATTGGTGAGTCCAAAAGAACCATCATCTTAAGGGGTATATGTTACAAATCCTACACCAAAAATATCAAAGAGCCTAACAAAAGATATACATGGGTAGATATTTATCCCTTTTTTTTTAGAATTGGAAGTCAGAACTTTGCTCCTCTATACTAGGGACACTGTGCCCGTCCTAAGGCCCTGACCCGAGAGACAATCAAAGATTTTTGGTATTAAGTTCACCAGAAGGTTTGAACTTCAGACCTCTGAGTCAATATAAACCAGATGTTAAAGGATCTCACATTGAAAAAAAAACCTTACAATGATTTATAATAAACATGGGGTACTTCTCTCGTCGCCATTTGATTTTGAAATGGAATCCCATGAATATTGATATCATATACTCCAAGTCCTTATCAATCGGACTGCCCCTTGAGGACGATATTAAAAACACGGATAACAAAACAACAAACGGGATGTATATAATGAAAAAACTTAAATATCACCGACCTTTATGAAGAGAGAGTTCATGTTTTGCTGAAAAGTGGAGTGACAAAAATCTGACATATGCAGGTTGTGAGCAACGATGTGTTCAAGAGCCTGAAGCACAGAGTGATAGCTTCAGAAGCAGTTGAAAGATTTTCGTTTGCATATTTCTACTGCCCATCTGATGATGTGATGATTGAGAGCTGCACGAAACCAAGCATCTACAGGCAGTTCAGCTACAAAGAGTATAGACAACAAATAGAGAAAGATGTAGAGAAAACAGGCGACAAAGTAGGCCTTCCAAGGTTTCTCTTGCACAACATCATGCATGTTTCTAATCAATATCTGATGTCCACTAATTCTAGGGACTCCTAGCTAGGCTTTATGAGACAAAATCAAGTAAGTAGGAGGCTTTATTTGGGTGTGGTTTGTGTATTTTTAGACGTTTTCGTAATTCGTTATAGAATATATAAGTACTTAAAATCACAATTTCATACCCTTTTTAAACAAAAACAATGTCGGGTGTTTTAATTTATAGACACTTGAAAAAAACACACACTTCATACTCGTTGTAGTTTCACTTTGGTAATATATAGTTGGGTTATTATACTTCTATCCACTATCCACTAAAACATGTAATGATTTAATCCACAACATTAACTTCTATCTTTGAGTAATAAAAAAAAAAAAAACTTCTATCTTTGATTTTTGACCATGGCAAGTTGTTGACTTTATTCACACATATTGCTGATATATTCTATGTTATAGGTTGTTTTCCTATCCAAATCTTTAATACAAATTTGAACTTAAAAAGAACTTTATTCTACATATATTGGTGAGAGTAAAAAGACTATATCATTAAGAGAAATAAAAGCAGGAGGATGAAAATATTATAGGAACTGAAGTACAAGAACATGATAAGGATCCAACGTAGAAAATTGGACCTTACAAAAATTTATAATAGATTTAAGTTATTCCCTCTCATAGCCAATTGGTTTTGAGATGAAACTCATGAATATTGATATGGTATTAGAGTCCAAAATGCGCAAAGGAGAATCTGGTCAAAAAATGAGATCCAACTAAGATCAGTGAATTAAAAAAACAACGATCTTGAAGGGACATGTTAAAGATCTGACATAGAAAAAAGAGCTTACAAATATTTATAATAGATATAGATTACTCCTCTCATAGCCCATTAATTTTGAGATCATTAAATCGTATGAATATTGATAGAACAAATATAATATATTTTAAACCTAATCTAACAGGGTTGTTGTACTAAAAGAACACCTAATTCAATATATATTTTTTCTTTTGAAATGATAAAAATTTTGGACTTTATTTCTAGAAGACTGTGATAATAGTGTAGTCTTGTTTCAAGCTTTTCATGTTAATTTGGAAAAAAGAAAACATTATAGCCAGAGACAATATTAAAAGCATCTTGATTTGAATTTTAATAAATCATTACATTGTCTAAATCATAGACTTATCCTAAAACCTAATTAAACATAAGAAAATAAAGGATTATAAGTATACAATCATGGGTATTGAAGTTGGATAATCCATCATTTTCAAAAGCTAAAATGGCTTTTATGGGAGGGTATAGAGTGGAGGTTCTTAGTTGGGTTTTGGATAATGCATCATTTTCAAAAGCTAATACAAGACTTGCCATCTGCCAATTAGTGAGAGGGATTAAGCCACAATGCATGAACTTGAATTAATTAGGATGATTAATTGCTTACTGATAAAGTGATGAAATGACAGCACTGACACTGTCAATGGTGATGAATGCTTTGAGGGGGAAATAATAATAATAATAAATAAAGCTCACTATTGTTCCCTCTCTTTAGAATATAAATTAGTCATAAATTAGTTTCTAAAAATTTAACTATCTTTTTCTAAATATATAGATATATATTTTCTCTCTTCCCTTCTTTTCTTTTTTTCTTTTCTTTTCTTTTTCATACCTATCAAAAATATAATATAGTATATGGTGGTCAATCCGATATTTATGTGTTGATGAATCAGGTAAATATTATTCATTAGATGTCTATGAAAAGATAATATCTACAATTTATCTATAAATTTGTATCTAATTAAAAAAAAGGAGAAATTTCATTTTTAAACTAACATTTCTTCAATTTAATTAAGTTGAATTCTAAAACTTGAATAGATGAAAAAAATTAATATCTCTGTGTTGAGTGATAAATTTGAACTAATCGTAAATTGTTGTGTTATTATTTTAAATAAGTGACAAATCCACACATGGTTAAATTTAATATTAATTATAAATTTACACGTGTCTCGAAATTAAATAAAAAAACATAAAATGGGTGAATTAAATAATGTCATGTGTTTTTTCTTATAATCATCTAATTAATCAAATCGGTGGGTAGCAATTGGGCTCAAAGCCCATATGAGCTCAAATCCACGTAAAGAAATTGGGCCCCGCAATCACCTAGGGTCAAGCCTAGTCCAAGTGTTGGATTTAAAGTCAACCAAGTCCAAGCTCGAATAAAACTCACAAAAACTTTATGGAGGAGGTCACCTCTCATTTGGCCATCTAAAACCATCTAGAATTATTCAGAAGTATCCAGAATCACTTAGTAAAAGACAAGAACACTCTTTGAATACTTGAAGAATCCAAAAGCTACAAAACTTTGAGAATTTGATCGTCTCTTCATAAGTTAAAAGTCGAAGATTGAATCCTCCCAATCCGAGAACAAACTTGTCAACCCCCGAATCAAATTTTATACATGAGAGAAATCATAAAGAGGATTATATATCAAATACAGAATCAAGCTCATTGTTAAGAGTCTCTCTTCAAAATTCCTTGTGAAACACTTTTTAAAATCTAATTAGAAGATTACCTATGAAGAAAGGAATAAATCATATCAGAGGTTGTTTGGAATTTTGAATTCGAAAGGAATAGAGCGCAAGTGTAAACCCGTCACGAGTAATAAGTGGAATGAATATTTCGAGTACCGATCCTCAGGAACTAATATAATCTTTTTGATAAAAATGATAATGATCAAAGAGTTGTAATTGGTTTAAGGTGACAAATAACACAAGTGATGTTGGCTTGGTTCTTTTAAAACTTAATGCAATAAAACTCAGCCCTAGCTACTTCAAATAATTAGCTAGTAAAATGTCGGGATTAGCTCGAGGCGCCCAAGCGCCTCTCTTGCGCATCTCTTGTTGTTTAATGATAATGTTTCTTAATCCGGTTATATCTAAGTGATCTTGAAGTTCTAAGTTCTTCCTAATATATCTATTAGAAAATCCATTAGTTTTGGCTTAAAAATAATCACAACCTTGGGTCAAGGTTCTATATCTAGGCTACTTGAATGTAACCTTTATATCTAAAGCCTCATCTCCTCGGTTTAATCCCTTAAGTTGTAAAAACTTGTCAACCTTCTCAGTATTAACTATGTTCAAGTATTAATTGGCCAAATTAAAACTTAAACTTTATGTAAAACAACTTCGTTGATGAAAGAGTGAGAAAACACCATTTACCCTTGCTCCCATTTTAAAAACTTACTAATCATCAATGACTGAGCTATGGAAAACAAATTTAGCTCATACTTTTAAAGGAAAAATAGAATGTAAAGGTTTTGCAAAAGAAAGACATGATTTAAGATCTAAAGATTAAGAACAAGCTGTATATGAAAAGTTTGCAATTCGAATAAACTTTACCCCTTCTCTCTCGAGCTTAGAGGAGCAAAAACTCATTCTATTCCACAATAATGTGAGATTACAAGATTCTCTTAACATAGGAACGAAAATAAGAAGAAGAACAATAATGTTGGAATTAGGGATAATGTTGATGGGGCGGGGCGAGGACGGGGAAAGCTTCCTCGTCCCCATCCCCACCCTCCATTTAATTCCTCATCCCCGTGAAATTCCTCGCAAAATTTTGCGGGAATCGGGCTGGCGATTCGCCATGGGGAATTCACGGAGATCGGGTTCCCCGTGAGGATTTTTTCCCGATTTATTCTTTTACTTTTAAAATTATTTCTCAATTAAAAATTTTTCCTAAGGAAATTTTTAATTAATTAAATAATTTTCAACGATAAAAATTTATTTACATGGTCTAGTCCTCCTCTATATATTTGGTGGGTAGAGAAGAATATGGTTTTATTAGTATATGTTAGTATAGAAAGAATAATAAGATTATTTTAGTGTATATATGTATTAAAAAAAATATGAGGTAGGACAGGGAACGAGAAACAGGGACGGGGAATGCATTCCTCATCCCCGTCCCCATTTAGGTGATGGGGAAAAAACTTTCCCCATCCTCACTGTGGGAAATTTAAATGGGGATTCCCGGTCTCATTTAGGCCGGTCCACGTGGGGATGGGGTCCCGTAGGGAAAATGAACATCTCTGGCTAGAATTTTATAAATTTGAGTTTCCTAAAGTGCAAGGAGTAAAATCAAGGTGGGAAATTTCTTACAAATAAGAAAAAGAGTTAAGAATTTAAGCTTAGGTAAAAAAATAAAAAATTGAAGAACAGTGCAATCCTAAATTATGCTGGAAAATAACTCTAAAAAGCTTGTAAAGTGATTAACAACGGTAGAAAGCTTAATAAATTGTGTTGAGTGAATATTAAATTTATAGGCAGCATGCAGTTGGTTAGGTTGGTAGAAAACTTTCTCCACCATTGACTTCCAACCCCTTTTAACTGACCCATTCTATTTCAAACATACTCTTCTACACTTGGTTGACACGTGTGGAGATAGAAAACTCGTCAAAATACTTATGAACTTGCATTTCATTAAAGGTAAAAACGGAAGAAAATAACCCCGAGGTAAGCTGATAAGCATTGAATTAAAAGGCTAAAATGTGTTATGTTTTCATGCTTATTTAAGGTCCATTAAGGTTGAAAACATATGTTCATGCATATAATTTAGTGAGAATGTGTCTATTTTGTGTTTAAAAACTCGGACACTTAGACTTAGGTAAATGCAGGTAAAATGTTGCCAATATGTTTATTTTGTAGGGGAAAACAAGGATTGTTGATCAATTGTGTCGGACGGATAACACTCCCAAAACCTCAACTTATTGACCAAATGCACCAGCCACATTTTGTTGAGATTTCTTGCTGCACCTAAATGCACCAAGTGTATTTCTTGCCCAAATCGAGAAAAATTGTGTTTTAACTTATTTTGACCAAGTATTCCGTGAAAATCAAATGCCCACCCCATTCTTCCTAAGATCACGCAAGAAGAAGTCAAAATAAGTTGGTCCAAGATTTTTCTAACCTCCCAAACTTATCTCCAACATAAAGGCAACCTACAAGCTTATTAATACAAACCACCAAGATCATTTGCATCATTCTCGAGCTTTTAAGCTTTCTTCCTAATTTTTTGTTATCTTGATTTATTTTTCCAGAGTTTTGTTTATTTATTAGTTACTTTTGTAATTGTTCATTGTTTCCTTTAAATCAAATTGATTTGTTTATTTCTAATCTTGTACTTTTTTTCAAATTTAAGGAAAATAAATTCTTTTGTTAATTTAATTCTCTTATGATTTCGTTTTTTCTATAGCCATGAGTAGCTAAATTACATTTTCAACCCTCCTATGAATATCTTAGATTCCTAGCTTTCTAAATTACATCTATCAGTGAGTACGACGTTTACACTCCTCTTGCTTATTTTGATTGATATAATTCATCTAGTTGATTTACTTGTTGGCCACTTATTTAAATTACATTATAGTTTGAATTTAATTCTAAAAAGGTTAGAGTCAAATGGATTTTGTCAAGATAAAACGGGAAGTTACTTAGAAATTTGAACTCAAACAAGAACCTAAATATAGACTCTTTTACCTATTAAACCAAAGTTGAAGTTTTCATTATTTAGGTAACTATTATTTCATAGACGTGTGCAAATGCTAGCCTAAGCTTCTAAACAAACCAAAAACAGTATGAAATAGGAGTTTAACCAGTTTGCATAAAATGAGCGGAAATGTGTAAAAATGAGCGGAAGTTGGAGTTTTCATTATTTTAGGATTCTAGTGTTTCATAGAGGTGTGTAAATGCTAGCCTATGCTTCTAAACAAACCAAAAGCAGTATGGAATAGGAGTTTAACCAACTTGCATAAAATGAGCGGAAATGTGTCTGGTAGGTGTAATTAATATTTTTAAAACTAAATAGTAGTAAGGGGGTTTGGCTTTCTAAATTCTGTTTTCCTCGTATTATTTTTGAAC
Source organism: Momordica charantia (assembly GCF_001995035.1). The sequence goes on along the minus strand of NW_019104517.1, from coordinate 1,464,448 downwards.
TGTGTTCCCAACAACTTCAACTATTTTTCTCCTAAACTCAATTACTCATTCAAGCAGTTTACAAGTTTATTTAAAAAGAAACTACTCCCATAATTATTACTTGTGACAGTGTGCACTTGTATTGTAACCTCGCTGTTAAGTAGAGGCGCAACATAGGCGTCTAGCGTCTACCCTGATGCCGCTGCACAAAAAGTTCGATTTTTGTTAAGTTTTCAACTCTAAATGATGTTAAACCAATGTTCTAAATGTTAGCTCGATACGTCAATATGTTGAGAAAATATCAACATTTCGGCGATATTAGGAAAAAAAAACTAAAAAGTCGGGCCCCCCCACACCACCATTACCTTTCTGATGTGGGGTGGGGCTTGTGCTTTTGCACTTTTTATTTGTATTTATTTATTTTATTTTAATAAATAATAATATTATTATTATTTAAATTTATTTATTTATTTCAATTTTTACTATTGACCCGTCGTATTTTTATTCCTGTTGGTTTTTTTAACCTTAGACCTATTTTGCTTCTCAAATTTAATTACAAATTTTCAACCCTATCCTTCAATTTCTAATAACTCAATTTAATCATCATATATATCAATATTTCATATCTTGTTCAATTATGTAACTAAAGACTAATTTTTGTTATAAATTAATAAAACATAATTAAGCAACGTTGAATTTCAATTTACTAATTCAAATTGTTTTCATCAATCTTCGTTATTTTGTTCTGATATTTCTATCGACATCAACATTTTCATAAGTAAGATAGTCATATTTTTACATATGATGGATAAAAATGATCCATTATTAACTTAATTAAGCTACAATTAAAGGTTTATTTACTAATTAAAATAACTTTTTTTTCACAATTTCCGTCATTTTTTTCAAAATATTTGTCTACATCGATATGTCCGTAAAATCGGAACCTCGGCATTTCCATCAACATCGACATTTCGAACCTTGGCTAAAATTCAATATTTGTATAAATAGACCATTGTTAAGCACAATGCACGAATATACATCAATTTGGCACAAAAGCAAACCAACACATACTAGTTTTAAAAAAAATAAAGCAAAACATCATGAATTCATCCTCTTTTTACGCTTGTAACCAAGGGTAATATGGGGTGTAAGTCAGTCGGTTTCAATGTCAATTTTCGACATGCTAGGTTTCCAGAAATTGAAACAGACAATTTTTTTCTTCATTTTTGCCAACTTGGTTGGTTTCGGTTAAATTGATTTTTATTTTTTTCTTTTCTGAAACATGAAGAAAGCATACCAAGAAAGAAAATTTGTTTTATAAAACGGTGAGAGCCTTAGACATCGAAGATTGCGACGGACCAAGAACTAAGAAAAAGAGCGACCGCTACTACAAATTCGCTTTTTTTTTTTTACGTCTACAAAATGTCAACAATCTCATAATTGACGTCCTTTAACCATCAAATATTCAGGTGTCAACGTTTCCCAAAATGTCAACTTTTCCTTACTTGTTGACGGTCAAAAAACGTCATCTATAGGCTTTCTTGACACGTTTTGATCGTCAACGACGTTAATGTTGACGTATCTTATTCGTCAACTTTACTATGAAAAACGTCAACTATATCGTGTTTGTTGACGTTTATGTCTTTTCAACGTATATAATAATTAACAGTTTTACACTGTCAATTAAGGTTACCATCTGTCAACTATTTGTGCTTTGTTGACATTTCATATTCGTCAAGTTAAACTTTTGTTGACTATTTTTTAGGAAAATAAGGTGGAAAATCGATTTTCATTTTTTTTCTTTTCATTCAAACGATTACAACTCATATATAACAAAAATGATACAACCATATCTTGATTTACCTCCTAAAATTGAGTCAACCAATTATAAACACAATATTTACGTAATCTGTAAATATTTGATAGCAGATTTTTCTCCTTAGAATGCTCACATCAACACTCCCCCTCAAGTTGGTGAATATATGTCAAACATGCCCAACTTGTCAAGTGAGCTTTGAAACACTTTTCCAGATACAACATTTGTTAGAATATCTGCTAATTGATATTTTGATGTGACAAACGGAAGACTAATTGATCCTTTGTCAAGATGATCTTTGATGAAGTGTCGATCAAATTCCACATGTTTGGTTATATCATGTTGAATCAGATTATTTGCAATTGATATGGCTGCTTTGTTATCACATAATAACACCCTAGGTTTTGATATGCATACACCAAGATCATGTAAAATACGTTTTATCCATAGCAACTCACAAATACCTTGTGTCATTTCACGAAATTCTGCTTCTGCACTTGATCTTGCTACCACCTTCTGTTTCTTACTTCGCCATGTAACCAAGTTGCTTCCAACAAATGTAAAATACCCCGATGTAGACTTTCGATCGGTTTGACTTTCGGCCTAATCCGCATTTGTATATCCCTTGACTTCCAGATCTCCATTTTTTTGCAAAAAGTAATCCTTTTCCCGGAGAAGACATTCAAGTATCGTAAGATCCGATAAACAGCTTCCATATGATCTTCACTTGGTGCATGCATAAATTGACTTACAATATTCACCGCATATGCAATGTCAAGACGTGTATGAGATAAGTATATTAGTCTCCCAACCAATCTTTGATATCTCTCCTTATTGGTTGGAGTTTGATCCTGTTGAATGGCTAACTTGTGACTCATTTCAATGAGAGTTTCAACAGGCCTACAGTCAAGCATACCAGTTTCTGCTAATAAATCCAGCACATACTTTCGTTGGCGAAGAGAGATTCTATTGCTTGATCTTGTAACTTCGATGCCTAAGAAGTATTTTAAGTGCCCAAGATCTTTAAGTTAAAATTCAGTTGCAAGACTTTCTTGGAGGGCAGCTATCTCGTTTGAGTCATTTCCTGTAACAACCATATAATCAACATATACAATAAGAACAGTTATCTTTTTAAAACCTTACTAGATGAAGAGAGTATGATCAGCATCACTTTGTTTATATCCAATCTTCTTCATGAGAGTAGATAGTCTTCCAAATCACGCTCGAGGAAATTGTTTCAATCCGTATAAGGCCCTTCTTAGCTTGCATACTTTGCCATCACAGCTTATGGCGCGGGCGGCATGGGCACTGAGCTGCAGGATGCTGGGCGTGCGGCGTGGGCGCTCGGCGAGCGACAATGACGGCAGGGGTACTGGTGAGCGTGCGGTGTGCGCGGGTATGGCATGGGCGCTGTGAGGTTAGCGGCACGTTGGCGTGCACAGCAGGGGCGTGCGCCTGGCGGTGCTTGCGTGCAGGTGGCCTTTCAATAGACTTGTCCTTGAAATGAGGCCAATCGCTTGACCTCTCTTCTTCTCCACGCTTCCTCTTGACCCTAATGGGTTCTTGATTGGCTTTCAAAATAGTCAAAACTTGTTGATGTGTCCAATGAAGTCTCCTTCGTTTGGGGGTTCTTTCCTCAAGCTCTTCTTCCTTGTTGGTGTAGGTGTCATCTTGGAGTATTAGGTCAAATATGATCATATTATCTCCTCCTTCTTGAATTGGATTCATCCTCGAATCAAGTTGTTTACCTACATCCAAACGAAGCAAGTTAGTCCTATGATATGCATCTATAGTAGGACCATTACCTTGATGAAGTTGAAAAACTTCATTTTCTTTATTCTTTTCAAAGATCTCCACTTGATTGCCATTTGTGCTCTCCTCATGTGGCTCGGCCTCTTGAGGTTTTTGGGATCCTTGAGTGGGTGGCTCGAAGTTGCTTCCTTCTTCTTCTTCTTCTTCTTCTTCCATTCTTCCTTCCAAATTCGACATGGTTTCGGGCATTGTCTCCTCAATTTCCTGTAAAAACTCAACACAAGTACTAGACAAAGTATTTCTTCTTTCTTGAGTTAGGAGATTATTACCTTCATTGAAATATAGAAGAAGTAATTGTGTAGCACATAGAGTTGGCTCTATCTCATCTTTTCTAGCCATTAGGGTCACGACTTTCTCATCCTTTCTTGGAGCCTTTTCTTTCTTTTTATTTTGAAGTTCAATAACTTCCTTTTTCTCGGCCTCGAACCTTCTTTCCTCCAATTTAACTCATCAATGTGTACTTCCTTTGGAGAAAGAGGTACAAGTGTGATTTTCTTACCTTGATGCTCAAAGGAATATTTATTAAGAAAACCATCAAAACTCACTCTCTTATCAAATTTCCACGGTCTCCCTAGCAAGAAATCACTAGCAGGCATAGGCACAATATCACAAGTGACCTCGTCCTTGTACCTACCTATGTTGAATGGAACTTGAACTTACTTTTTGACATTCACATCCCTACTATTATTTAACCATTGTAGGCTATAAGGCCGTGGGTGGGGTGTAGTGCTAAATTCAACCTCTCCACTATATCCTTATTAGCAACATTAGTGCAACTTCCACTATCAATGAGAACACTACATGAGGTGGAGTTTACTATGCACCTAGTATGGAATAGGTTCTCTTTTTGTGTTTCTAAGGGTTCTTCCCTAAATTGCACATTAAGGTTCCTCCTAGCCACTAAGGCTATGTCCTTGGAATCCTCTTCTACTTCCTCCTCTTGACTACTCTCATCTTTCCTCTCCTCAACCTCTACTTTTTCTTTCTCCTCATCATCTGTGACTAGCTCTCAATCTTTGAGTATTATGGCTCGTTGGTTAGGACAATTTCGGCTTATGTGGCCTACTCCATGAAACTTAAAACATTTAATGTCACTAGTCCTAGTCTTGGGAATTTCGGGTTGGATTTTGGACTTGGATGACTCTCCCTTTTCATAGTTAACTTTCGGCTTTAACTCTAGGGATTTGTTCTCCATTTTTCTACTACTGGTCTTAGGAGTAGATTTGATATACCTAATTAGCTCTCTTTTGGTTTTGCTCCTCTATTTTTACGGCGAGGTGTAGAAGTTCCTCCATGTCTTCATAGTGTTGTAAATCAAGCTTGTCGGCTATGTCCGGATTAAGACCATCTAAGAATCGAGCCATAGTGGTCTCCTCATCTTCCTCTAGTTGCAATCGGCTCATCAACATGTCCATCTCCTTGTAGTAGTTTTCAACTCCCTTAGTGCCTTGATAGAGCTTATTAAGTTTCCTTGAATTTGCTCTATGATAGTGTGGTGGCACAAACCTTCTCTTCATGAGTTCCTTAAACTATATCCAAGAAGCTACAGGTCCTTCATGGTTTCTCCTTCTATGAGCCATCACTTTATCCCACCAAGTTAATGCATAATCTTTAAAATGAGTGATTGCGAGAATTGTCTTCTTGCCATCATCATAATTGTGGCATGCAAACACTAACTCAATCTCCTTTTCCTATGATTCAAACTCTTCGGGTGTAGACTTTCCATGGAAGGTTGGGGATTTTTAACTTGATGCTCCCAAGGTAGTTTTCTCTTCTTGGTCTCTCTCGATGTTGTTGGAATCTTCCTCTTCCTTGGCCAATGTATGCTCTTCTTGGACCTACATCAAAAGGGTCTTCATTAGCAAAATATTCATTTAAAGTACCTACCTCATCTTCTTGAGAACCGTCGGATATCTCTCTTGGACTCATTGGTCTCCTTCGGTATGGCATTCTTTGTGGCCTTTCCAATCCTTGAACACGTGTGTTCATGTGCAAGGATTTGATTAGGTCTTCAAGCCTTTGTGTGAACCTTGCAAAGGTTTGGATTTGAGCTTCTTTAAGTCTTTCATCGCTCACATTGGCTTTGTCTCTTTCTTCTTGTGAGTCATGAGACTTTCCTCTTGATGCCACCACTACACAAGTAAAGGTTAGTATAAACAATGAAAATTCACTCTCACTCCCTTACTTAATCTCTCGGCTTCCTCTCCTTTGGTAGGGTGGATGTTGATGTGGATACCCTTTGGAGATGCTCACTTGAATGCTCATGTCGAATCGGTCTTAGAACAAGTGAGTACAAGCCTACAAGCAACTTGCAATATCCTTCTTTTTTCTTTTTCTTTCTTTNGATGTGGTGTGGTGGCTAAGTTCAATCTATCCACTATATAGGTGCTAATTACATTAGTGCAACTACCACTATCAATACGAACACTACAAGGTGTGATATTTATTATGCATCTAGTGTAAAAAAGATTATCTCTATGTTCCTCCAAGGAATCTTCCCTAGATTGTGCATTGAGAGATCTCCTAGCATCTAAAAAGTACTTACATTGTGGACTTACTCCTTCTTCTTGGGAGTTAGTGGTGGCTTCTTGTGAACTCTTCATTCTTGACTCTATAATTACACAAGCAAAGGTTAGTATAAACAAAAAAAAATTACTCTCACTCCCTTACTTAACCTCTCGGCTTCCTCTCCTTTGGTAGGGTGGATGTTGGTGTGGATACCCTGTGGAGATGCTCACTTGAATGCTCGTGGCGAATCGGTCTTAGAACAAGTGAATATAAGCCTACAAGCAACTTGCAAAAAAAAATATCCTTCTTTTTTTTTTTTGACTAAGGTCCAATGGTATAGATGATACCAAAGACAAGACTCAAAAGAATACCAAATGATAGTTACAATGATACCAAATGATAGTTATGAAGAATAAGGCAAGATATGAACAAGAATGATAAAGACAACCTTAGGCCTAATGCTTTTGGTTCTAAAGAACTCAACTACAATATGCAAATTGAAGTTAAAGCTAAACAAAGAAATAATTATGCAAATAAAATCAATGAAATAAAAAATAAACCAAAAAGCTGTACAAATCTAATTTGTAGTGCAAACACACACAAAACAATACTTACCAACAAAACAGTAGCCCTTGCGATAAATAGGGTAGCTTTGGGTGAGGGGTGTGTGATGTATACAACTTGGATGGGGCTCCAACCAGTGACAAATGTTAGGACAACAAGTGTACTTGAAGTATGTGGGCTGCCAAAAGGTTTGAAATTCATTGGAGGGGGCTGCTCTCTCAAAGAAAATTTTGGGGCTGCAAAAATGGTCTCTCTCGGGTGGCCCAGTGGGTAATGCGGCTGTCCTCCTTCTTTTGAGCTGTCCAAATAGGTCAAAATAATCCAACAATAATTTTAAATCAAAGTATAATCAATGTTAGAATTATTTGTCAAAAAAAAAATTGATTTGGACAAGATTTGGTGGCCCAAAGATTTTCTCAAAAAATGTCCAACTTCAAATTTGGAAAGCTTTCTGCTTGGACACATTCTCTTCTTTCTCCAATAACTTCTGCTACAGATCTCGGATGGTGGCGATCTATATGTTCTTGGAAAGCTCTTTCATAGACCTTTAATATGGTACCTGATTTGACTATATTCAATAAAAAGATCAGTAAGTTATGAATCGTCGAAGTTGGGACTCTGCTTCTTCGGCGGCTGCAAGATTTCTAGAATGCACAGTGTTTTCGAAAACTCAATAACTTCCAAACTACTGAAAAAAATTATCGATTCTAGGCTCTATGGAAAGCTAACACAGAGACCTTTCGAATGGCACCGGTTTCACTCAATTTGGACTTCTGAGCAAAAAAGTTAGGATTTTTTAAGTTTGCTCTGGGTTTGTGCTCTCTGCAGGTTTCTCTAAAAAATCTGGGGTTTGAAGAAAAATTGATAACTTTGGCTATGAGGCTCGAATTAAAGTGAAACTTGGTTTGTTGGAAAGCTTTTGAAGTGTAGAATACAAACAAACAAGTTTTGGATACTTTAAAGCAAATTTTTAAAATCACAAATTCTTTGCAACAATGATAGATAAAGTTGGCTCGCAAAAGACAAGAACAATGGAACTTTTTATGAGATTTTCGAATAAAGGAATGTAAAGACAAGACTGAAATTTAAAGACAAAAAATAAACATATATCCCAGTCTAGAGCCTAAGTTTCTGATACCAAATGATACGCGACAACCTAAGCTTATTAAGCTACTCGAGCCACAAGCCACTTGAATCCAACCATAGAGTTGGTTCAACCCGAAAGACTAAGGGTTAGAGGGATTACCTTTGTAGTCGTTACCTTGAGCAGACAGATTACTCACTATG
>NW_019104517.1:1429697-1451339 GCF_001995035.1 Momordica charantia | reverse complement strand
TCCACAAAAAACTATCCTTAATGTATCGTGTGTTTAAACAATGTCAAAAAATATAACAGAAGTCTAACAAGTCTAACAGACCTACGCTATTAAAAAGTATTAAAAAAACATTCTCATATGAATATTGTCCAATGAAGTCACATCATTCAACTCGAACCTCGTTCATCTCTACTTGACTAAATTTCTCATTTCTTGTCAGTTACAAACAAATACGTAAATATAATATATTATAAAAGATTATACAAATAATAAAGTTTAAAATTAATACTAGCATAAAATTTATACCACGTTAATAATTATGGTGCTTGGATGGGTTATTATATTTYGCATGAACTTCATTATTGTGTAATACCCACACTCTGTACTTCCTAGTTGTCGAACACACTACATGTTTTGAAACATGTATTAATAAAAAATTATATGTGATACAAATTACAATATAAAATTGAGATAATATCTTCGGAGGGCTATTTTAGAAACTTATTTACATAAATGTCTAAATTTCTATAAATTTACACTTTTAGATTTCTGCAGGTAGGATTTTCATTTAATTCCGAATTTACCCCTATTGATTGCATTTTCATTTATTAATGGATTTGGATTTTTTGAAATATAAAATTGTTATTTCCATAAATTAATATCACAATCATTTAATAAATGTGGACCCATAGATATTATCTCAATTCAAATTCCTTAATTCTCTCCTCCAAATCCCTCAAAAATGATTTTTTTTCATCTCTCCTCCATTGTTTCCATTCTCTTCTCCAAATCCCTCGATTTTCTTCTTCTTCGTTTTTTTCTCCAGCTTTTCTTCTGTTTTTCATCTCTCCTCCATTGTTTCCGTTTTCTTCTTCGTTCACTACCCAACACAACATCTTTGTCGTCTGCTACGGTGCTATGAACACTTTCCCTTCGATTTCTGATATGTTGCACGGTGCTACAATGTTTCAAAATGGTAATCTAAATTTTCTACAATCCTCTCACATTCGCACTTGTTCAAAAAAAAAACACAGTATGTTACACGTCACTCATCATTCAAAACATGAATTCTGGTTTTTCCACCGTCATTAAAGCCTCCAACAATTACATGTTTTTATTATTTCTTATGATTACAGGTTAATATCACAGTTTTTTTCACTGTCACATTATTTCTGTACTTCCTATTACTATCTTGTTTTAAATTACATTTTAGGTATTCATATTTATGGGTGTAAATTATGTTCATGTTGTTTTGTTATTATAAGATAGGGATTAGTACATACATGGGTATATAATATACTTGTACTATTGAAATATACTATCAATTATGTATAAACGCCTATTAAGTAGTATATAATTTATACCCATGTAAGTAAATGTACTTTTATAAATGTCATGTAGGTAGCACTTCTATTACTTCTTCTTCTTTCCTTTTGTTTTGGTAGCCCTTTGCACTTGACCATGTTAATGTAATTCAACTAATATATATCCACCTAAAACATGTAAAATAGTAAATGCTCATTACAGGGCAAAAAATCCAAGCTGAAAGCCAATATGAAGTTCTAAAAGACATGGTATAAAATATAACATATTGAGTATATAATATATCTGATATAACATAGACTAAACCTTATGCGATATAAAATTTATCCATATGTATTGATGTAAATCATCAACGGTATATATCCAATATATTTTTAACTTTAAATCACCATCTGTATATATCGAGATACATAAATCTTGAGATATAATATATATCCTTATCTAAACACTATATATCACCATACATACGTTACTCAGAACAAACGAGTAAAGAAAAATATACTCGTATATACCAATTTAATACCGAAAGTCCTCTGTAAACTAGAGATATATTATATATCCTATTAGATTTTCCATGGAAATTGTTTCATCGGTATATATGGAGATACTTTTATGTAGATATATATTATATATCCTAATCTGTATCACTATATTATATAAACTGAAACATACACTGTTATAAACGATAATAGCAGATACATTGAGATACCAGAAGCCAGAGAGCAACAGATTCTGTCAAAAAATGAAACCTAATTTTAGAATATACAATAAGAACTATATCTCTAATGTTCTGTACAAAATTGAAACCTAAATATAACATAAAATACGGTATAAGTGGACATAACGAGCTGGATTGATCATGCGACGGAGGAAGAAGATGAAATTAGAACTTACAGTGTAATGGGTCGACGTAGCCGCCAGAGACGAAGGAAGTGTGACGATGTTGCCCTCTGAAATGCGACGGAAGCCGCCGGAGATATTTTCTGCAGAAAACGGAGAAGCACCCGCCGGAGATATCTCTTCAGAAACGCGACTGGAAGCTTGATGATGGAGAAAAGGTTTTGTCGCAACGGTGAGGAAGGAGAAAACAACGGAGATGAAGAGGTTACGAAATTGTGGATTTCTAAAAACCTCAATTTTTGAATTTTGAATTTGCTTGATTTTAGGGATTTCATATATCTTAATAAATATTTACCAATTTCATATTTTATTAATGATTTAATATTGAGATGGATATATTAGTAATTTCTATTATGGGTACCATCTATTTTGGGAATTATGTTAGACAAAAGTGTAAATTCTAGTACTTTCAATCTTTTTTATGTAATTAGGTCTCCTAAATAGACCATCTATGTGTCAATCCCTATAAAATTACTAGTTTAAACACACCCAATTGAAACTTCGACCTCTCACATTAATTTCAGCATAAAACAGTCTTATGGCCATAATTCAACGTGTACTTAAAAATCATTTACATAAGTGTTTATTTGAATAATAAACATAATAAACATGAATATGTTAAAATGACTATTTGACTTACGTATTAACTATATTCTTTAATTCATTGCGGATGTCATGTCCAAGAGAGTCTATTGAAAAGATTGTACTAGTCCCTAACGATATAACCAGCAGCATCCAATGACATCTATATACAATGATCACCTATTAAACTTATACTCGATTCAAATAGAAAAATGTACTAATAACTCAAATATATACTTACCCAGGATTACAAGGAATGATAACTAATCGATGGTTGATCTCTCTTAATTGATTGCATAATATTAAAGATCGTTTCTCCTCATTTCCTGAATCGGTTGAAATCAATGATGGTTGAAGAAATGCATATTGTTGTAAGAGAAAGCTTCCCATAAATACCTAGGGCCGATTAAGATAACATGTTAATTAGTATAAAAAAAATAAAATATTGAGCTGGTCCGAGGCATGCAAGAGCTGGGTTTGATCTGTGCTTCTGCCTTTTTACTAGATTATTATGGTTTTTTTTTTCATTGTCTTAATTTGTGAAAAATAACTTTAAATTTCAAAATATTGAGTTGGTTCGTTGGCTTAAGGCGTGCATGGATATCTTCTAGGTATTGGATTTGATTTATGCTTTTGCCTTTTTACTATATTATTATGGTTTTTTTTTTCCATTTTCTTAATTTGTGAAAAATATCTTTAATTCCAATCCAAAAAAATAAAGGTATAATTTAAATATAAAATATTTTATTTTTAATTATGATTTTTAGTTATGAATTTTTATTTTTGATTATGAACCTTTTATTTTTAATTATGATTTTTCAAAAAAAAAAAATCATATATTCATCAAATAAATTTTTAATATTATTTTAAATCATCAAAACGATATTCTTTTATTAAATTTAATATTGACAGTCTAAATGTGTCAATTATACCTATCAAATTTAACAGTTTTAGGTGATAGTTTATGTAAATCTAAGTTGACGACTATTCAACGTCAATTAAAATGTAGTATAATTGACGGATATTGATTGTCAATATTTGTCCTTTTATTGACACTTTTAAACCATCAACAAAATAAGAACTATTGAAAGTTATTCAACATCAACAATGCATATTTTTCATTAACGGCCAAAATGCGTCAATTTTGCTTGTTGTATTGACGATTGTTAGCCGTCAATAAAAAGGGCAATATTGATGAACCATCAACCATATGAAAAACACGGGGATCTGGCAATTTACGAAAAAGTTATGTAATTGACGTCAACAAAAGTCTAAAAGTTGACACTCTATCGTGTCAACTTTAATATAGATGTAAGTTGATGTTTTATAACTGTCAATATATGTATTTTTAAAAAATAATTTATTTTAAGGTCAAAATTCAATTTTTATTAACGTTTTTTTTTCGGAAAATGTCAACTAAACAAAAAAGGTCAGCGTCAACAAAGACCAAATTTGTAGTAGTGGATAGAGAAATCTCAAATCTTAGAGAGAAATAAGCCAAGAAGATAAACATACCTAGCCGGGGAAGAAAGAGTAAGTTAAGCGATAATCTCTAGTCTAAGAGAGAGGGAGAAGGACATGCATGAAGAAGAATGTGAGAAGATCATAGAGGAAAGTGGGATGGAAATGGAGTGCCAACGTGGAAAGACGGAAAGAGGAGTTGCCGGCGTGTTGAGAGCCAAAAAAGGGGTAGATACGTGACAACTCAAGCATATGGACAATCAAGTCTCTAGCCAACAAAAGTCCAATGGTATAGATGGTTCTACTCAAAAGGAAAAAGTTAGATGGATTAGTTAAATACTAGGAGTAGATAGATTACTCACTATACTCATTGCCAAAACACTCCACATACCAACCGAGCTTGAATGTTTCTCAAACATTAATTCCTAAACTCACCACTACTTGCCATGTCAGCCTTGTATTATAAATTAAAGTTCATTATTGTTGGAAAAATTTTCAGGTACTAGGGAGCACCATACTCCCCTCCAATTAACTGCTTGCCACGTCAGCCTTATATATGTGTGTGAGAAACGGTTACTTTGAAATTTTTTTTACGTCAGCGCATTTAATGTGACTTGACTTTTTTTTTATTTTTTTCAAAAGTTACAACGGTAACTTTGATTTTGATTTTGAAATTTTTTTAAAATTCTTATATATATATATATTTTAAATAAAAGTAAGTTTGCCACTTGTCAGTGATAAGCCTTGATTAAAGGACTAAAAATTGTAGGTTTGTATGCTTAGTTGATAGTTATTTGGGATGAAAAATGTATGTTCATGCATATAATTCATATAAAATGTGCATATTTCGTTATTAAGGACTTAGACAAGTAGTTAGAAGCAAATAGAGGCTCATTGATGAAAATTTGTTTATTTTGTAAGGAAAATTGAAAATTGATGACTGCAATGCCGTCATGCACATTACACGCCAAGTATTTCCAGATTATTAGAGGGATGCGCCAGCCAATTGCTTGGACATTCTAGTTTCACAATACTTCAGCCACCTTTGATGCCTAGATGATCAAAACGTGAATAATCACTTTTGACCAAGTAATTGGTACAAGATTTGTTATTAGTTCTTAAAATCTCTACAACCTCATTTGGTTCCAACCTCTCATGCATTTCTCAACATCTTGTTACCTCCATGGCCTATAAAAGGAGTTTCCAAGCATCACTTCAAGGCATCTCATTTTTCATGCTTTTGTTTTTCTTTCTACTTTAGTTTTGTAGTTTTTATTTAAGTTTTGTTTTCAATTATTTTTCTACAATTACTCTTGTTTATTTTATTGCAATTCAATTGGTTCCATTTTGTACTTTCTTTCCAATTCTAATTAAAATGCATTCTTTTGTTATCTTCTCTTGTGTTTTAATTTCTTTCAATTTAATGAGTATGTAAATTGTTTCTTCAACCCTCCTACGAGTTTAATTCATCTATTTAAATTACATCTATCAGTGAGCACGGCGTATTACTCTCTCTTTTGCTTATCTTGATTGATCTAATTTATCTAGTTGATTTTCTTGTTGGTCACTTGTTTAAATCACGTTAGTTTGAATTTAATTCTGAAAAGGTTAGAGTCAAACGGATCTCATCAAGGTAAAACGGGAAGTTACTTAGAAATAAGAACTAAAACAAGATCCTAGACATAGGCTCTCTTATCCGTTAAACGTAAGTTGGAGCTTGATTTATTTAGGATTCTAGAGTTGCATAGACATATGTAAACAAGAGCCTAAGCTTCTAAACAAACCAAAAGCGGTATGGAATAGAAGTTGAACCAGTTTGCATAAATTGAGTTTAATTACGGACACATTTGATAGGTGTAATTCATCTTTTAGAACTAAATCTTAGTAGGGGGATTGGTTTTTTTAATCTGTGTTTTTAAATTGTGTTTCCCAACAATTCCACCAATTTTTATTCCCAAACTCGATTGCTCATTCAAGCAGTTTACAAACTCAATTTTAAAAGAAAACTAGTCCCTGTGGAGACGAACTTAGAATATTTCCATATTATTACTTGTGACAGTGTGCACTTGCACTTATCCTCTAGCTATTAAGCAGAGGCACAACAGTCAGCCTATGAACTATCCACGTCATCCTCTCGGGTACTTTTCCTTCCAACTTGATTCAATCGTAACTTGTCTATTTGAGCTCCGATTTGGATGATTCAATAGTCTTTGGAATCGTTGTAAGCAGCTCTACATTGTGGACACTTTAAAAATACTAAAAATATCAATAAATAAAATTAAGTTTGTTATCATAAAAATACTAATTAATTAATTAATTAAAGTTAATTAATTTGCGATTAAGGCCAAAAAGCCAACAATCTCCCTTTTTTTGTGATGACAAACCTCCAAAGAAAAATACATAGACATTTAATAATCATCACATTAAATCTAGAAAATCACTATAAATATCATACTTAAAAATCATTCAAAGATTAATTTCTCCCCCTCAATAAAAATTCCATAAATTAATAAACCAATAAATCATGAAACAATTTTAGAGCAAATTTTTCTTAAACTTCTCCTCCTTTGGAATCATAAAAAAGAACAAGTAATAATTAAGAACATAGAAAACTCCCCCTAAAAATATTAACACGAGTTTGCATAAAAGCTCCCCCCTACCAATATGCATTCTAAAAAAATAACTAGTAACAACAAATACAAAATCAAGATGTATCGCAACGAATAATACCAAACTCAAGCCTAATTTTGCAAAAACATTCTTCGTTTAAAAACTTGGTAAAAATATCCGCTAATTGATTAGTAGAGCTTACAAATTTAAGAGTAATATGACCATTTTACACATGCTCTCTTATAAAGTGATGCCTAATATCAATATGCTTAGTCCTAGAATGATGTATAGGATTTTTAGTCAAATTTATAGCACTGTTATTATCACAAAATATAGGCACATTTTCAAACTTTAATCTAAAATCACAAAGAGTTTGTTTCATCCAAGGAATTTGAGCATAACAACTAGCAACTACAATATATTCTGCTTCGGTAGTGGATAAGGCAACCAAATTTTGCTTTTTACTAAACCAATAAACTAAGGAACTACCAAGAAATTGGTAAGTCCCACTAGTACTCTTTCGATAAGTAAACAACCTGCAAAATCCACATCGTAATATCCTACCAAATTAAACTCAACATTTCTAGGATACCGCAAACCTAAATCAATAATTCCAAGTAAATATTTAAAAGTTCTTTTAACGGCATGCACATGAGATTCTTTAGGACAAGATTGAAATCTTGCACAAACACATATACTTAACATAATATCGGGTCTACTAGCGGTTAAATAAAGTAAAGAGTCAATCATATCTTGATAAGTCTTTACATCCACACATTTACCTTTCTCATCCTTGTCAAGCTTAGTGGATGTACTCATAGAAGTTTTGACAATTTTACCTTTATTGAATTTGAACCTTTTGAGCAAATCTCTTATGTATTTCTCTTGACTTATGAAGATACTATTCTTGAGTTGTTTGATTTGGAGTCCAACGAAGAAGCTCTCTCATCATACTCATCTCAAACTCATTATGCATACATTCAGAAAATTCTTCACACATAGAAGGATTAGTAGAACAAAAAATAATATCATCCACATATATTTGCACTAAAAGCATATATTTTCTTTAGTCTTAATGAAGAGAGTAGTATCAATTTTACCCATTTTAAAACCATTCTCAATAAGAAAATTACTAAGTCTATCATACCAAGCTCTTGGAGCTTGTTTTAACCATAAAGAGCATTTTTCAATTTAAAAACATGATTTGGAAAAACTTTCAAAACGTGGAGGTCGTTCCACATAAACTTCCTCCATAATATAACCATTTAAAACAGCACCATCCTTTTGATACAAAATAAAATTCTTATAAGAAGCAAAAGCAAGTAACATTCTAATAGCTTATAATCTAGCAATGGGTGCAAAAGTTTCTTCATAATCTATTCCTTCCTCTTGACAGTGACCTTGTGCTACAAGTGTAGCTTTATTTCTAATGATATTTCCATTCTCATCCATTTTATTTCTAAATACTCATTTAGTCCCAATTATAGAAGCATTAGAAGACCTAGGGATTAATTACCAAACTTTGTTCCTTTCAAATTGATTCAATTCTTCTTTCATTGCTAAAATCCAAAATTCATCACTTTCAGCATCTTTAAAACTTTTTGGTTCAATTTGTGAAACAAAAGCAATATTATTAAACATATTAAGAGAGGAACAAGTTTTCACACCTTGTTCGGGATCACCAAGGATTAAATCCTTAGGATGAGATGGAGCATATACTTCCACTCCTTAGGCATGGATAAAAAATTGTCCACCTTATTTTCGTTGATGCTCACTTTTTGTTTACTTGAAGCAATCTCTTTGCTTTTATCACTAACAAGTAAATCTCCAAAATTTCATTCTAAAGAATCACTACAAAAAGAATCATTAGAAACAACATTGCAAAATTCATCAAATATCACATGCATAGATTCCTCAAGTATCAAAGTTCTTTTATTGAAAACTCTATAAGCTTTACTAGTATAGGAATAGCCAAAGAAAATACCAACGTCCGCCTTAGAATCAAATTTCCCAACCTTTTCTTTGTTGTTCAAAATAAAACATTTGCAACCAAAAACTTTGAAATACCCAATGTTTGGAATTTTGTTATGTCAAAGTTCATAAGGAATTTATCTAAAGAATGTCTAATTAAAACTCTATTTAAAATATCATGCGGTGTTAATGACTTCCGTCCAAAAGTATGAAGGTAAACCATACTCATGCAACATTGACCTAGCAAATTCTTGCAAAGTACGATTTTTTCTTTCAACCACATCATTTTGTTGAAGAGTTATTGGAGCGGAGAAATTATGAGAAAATCCATTTTCTTCACAAAAAGTTTCAAAAGCATTGCTATCAAATTCTCCTCCATGATCAATCCTAATTTTAGAAATCAAAAATCCTTTTCCATTTTGAACTCTTTGAGCAAAACTACAAAAAATTTTCAAAGCATCATCCTTATGTTTTAGCATCAAAACCCAAGTAAATCTTGAAAAATCATCAATTATCACAAAGACATAATAATTCCCACCAAAACTAGCAATTCTAGAAGGGCCAAATAAGTCCATGTGTAATAGTTTTCAAGGTCTTGTAGTAGAGATCATATTTTTAGATTTGAAGGAAGACTTGGTTTGCTTACCCATTTGACAAGCATCACAAATTTTATCATTTTCAAATTTAAACTTGGGAAGACCTCTAAACAAATAATTCTTTGAATTATTTGAAATTAAGTGCATGCTAATATGTCCTAGTCTTCTATCTCATAACCAAGAATCATCATGCAAGACCGATAAACATTTATCACTAATAGGGCAATTATTCAAGTCAATAGTATACACATTTTCATCTCTATTTCCAACAAATAAAACTTTTCTATCCCTAGCATTTTCAATGATGCAATTCTTTTTATCAAACACAACTCTAAATCCTTTATCACACAATTGACTAATAATAAGTAAATCATGCTTTAAACCATCAACCAAAAGTACATTTTCAATCAAAGTAGATGATTCATTACCTATACTACCTTACCTATTATTTTACCTTTCTCGTTGTCACCAAATGTTACAAAACTTCCATCATTTTTGGAGAGAGTRACAAACTTGGATTGGTCTTCCGTCGTGTGCTTCGAGCAACCACTATCCAAGTACCACTTGCTTTTATTTGAAGCTTTCAAACAAACCTACAAGCACAAAAAATTAAATTTGATCATTTGGTACCTATACTTGTTTGGGTCCTAGAAGGTTAGCATTAACAAACTTGGGAATCCATTTCATTTTTTGCATTTTCATTGAAAGTATAAGATTTGGACAAGTAACAAGAGTAATATTTATGTCCATACTTGCCACATGAAAAACAAGCAACATTATGCAATGAATTATCTTTTACAACACATTTATGCATCCTACTTTTCTTGAAGAAATTTCTTCTTGGAGCATTGTGAAACTTTGTCCTTTGAGAGAAATTTATTCTAGGGAGAAGTAGTTTGAGCATACTTTAATTTAAAGCACTTAGGTCTTATATGACCTTCAACACCACAATAATGACGTATAGGCACAAAGCTAACTTTAGCATGTTTAGATACAACCTTAGGAAAGCTTAGGCATATTAGGAGATGTTTTAACAAAAATAGTTTTAGAACTTAGAGTAGAACATTCATTAACATAGCCTAAACCTCTTTTATCGCCATAAAACTTACCCTACTTCAATTATCTTGTCCAATCTTTCAGCACCTATTGGTAACTTTTTAATAGAATCTTTAGTCTTATCCACTAAAGCATTTGATTCATGTTTCTTAAGCAATTTAATCAAATTATCTTTTTCACAACCATCATGCTCAAGAAATATAATTTTATCAAGTAAGGCATTAATTTTTCTCATTACAATCAAGAACATGCTTATCACAAGAGACATTCACAATATCATGCTCATTTTTTTTTAAGCAAGCAATATCATAAGTAAAGACTTATTTTCACTAGCCAATGCATGTATTTCTTTTTAAGCACAACATATTTAGAACCAAGTTTCTCTAAATCATTTTGCATATTCTCAAAAGCTTCAAACAACTCATCATAAGAAAGGGTCAAGAGTTACCTCATCATCTTGTTCATCCTCCTTGTCACTATGAGCCATGAAACAAAAGTTTGCCACTTCTTCATTCTCACTTTCACTTCCACTTTCATCACTATCATCCCAAGTAGCCTTCGTTGCTTTCTTCTTGGATGGTTTAAGAAGAGGACAATCGGTTCTAATGTGGCCCCTTTTTTGCATTCATAACAAATTACCTCATCCTTTGTACTCTTTCACCTTTTGACTCTTTTTGGTTGGAGAAATACTTCTTGAATTGTTTCTTCCTCTTGATGAAATTTTTATACTTATGTGAGAGATAGGTCACATAATCTTCATCAAGGGCATTCTCACTTTTGGAGTCAACTTCCAAGGTGATGGTCTTCAAAGCTATACTCTTCTCTTTCTTAAATTTCTCATCCTCCATGTTTTTCTTGATCTTTATCTCATGCGTCATCAACGAACCAATGAGTTCATCCATGAAGAGAGTCTTGAGATCCTTTGCCTCTTGAATGGCGGTGACTTTAAGCTCTCATTGTTTTGGCAAAAACCATAAGAGCTTATTTACCTTCTCAAGATTTGAGTATTCTTTTCCAAGCCCTTCTAAAGCATTGACAATGTTAGTAAATCTAATAAACATATCAGAAATATCTTCATTTCATCAATTTTAAACATTTCATATTGATGAACTAACATGTCAATCTTTGTTTCTTTTACTTGACTAGTTCCTTCATGAGTGATTTCTAATTTATCCCATATATCCTTAGCGGTTTTACAAATAGACATCCTATTGTACTCAACTTCATTCAAAGCACAAAACAAGCAATTAATAGTTTTGGCATTTAAAGAACGTGCTTTCTTTTCATAGACCATTCTTCTTTAGGCTTTACAACTCTAACACCATCAACATCTTTTGTTGGAATTTTAAAACATTATTCAACAACTTCCCATAAATCGTAGTTAATAGAAAGCAAGAAAAATTCATTCTATTTTTCCAATAACTATAATTAGTACACCATTAAAGAAATGAGGCTTAGTAATAGATTGACTATCGGTAAAAGTGATGAAACCTAAAGTTGGCATAGCTAAAAAATAATTAAGTTTATCAAATAAGAGCAACATCGCTCTGATACCAATTGTTGGATCGGTATAGCAACCCTAGAAGGGAGGTGAATAGAGTTTAATTAACAAAATGCAAACTTTTTAACAAATGTGCTCAATTTAAACAAAAATAATACACTTTTTGAGATATGCAATTTTGATGAAGTAAGATAAAGTAAATTCTAAGGCAAATAAGAGAAATTTAAAACAAACAATATAATTCTAAAATTAATTGCAAAAATAAATAAGAGAGAGGGTTAGAAAATTTTGACACTGGGAATTTTTATAGTGGTTTGACACAACTGTCATACTCCACTTTCCAAGCACCTTTTGAGTTGTAAATTGAAATTCTGACTCTTTCCACGGTGGGAGTCAAACCGATATACTGTCATTCTCAAGAGCAAAGACGATCATTTCCACAGTGAGGATCACATCATTACAATGAGTTGAAAGTTTTGAAAACACACACTTTACAAACTCTCAAATAGAGCGAATGTACAAATTTGAGCTCACAAACAATTCAATCATCACAACAATAAATTTCTCTCACAAATAAGATGAAAAGAAAAATTGAGAACTTGAAGAGAATAACAATTAGAAATTTTGAGATTATGGAGGACTTTGAAAATAAGAGAATTGTATGTAATTTTGAAGGAGGAGTTGGGTTTAAATTGAGAAAACGGTTACTTTGAATTTTTTTTTTTCAAAAGTTACAACGGTAACTTTGATTTTGATTTTGATTTTTTTTAAAATCCTTTTCTTTTCTTTATATATATATATATATATATATATATATATAAGTAAGCTTGCCACTTGTCAGCCTA
Organism: Momordica charantia; assembly: GCF_001995035.1. The sequence continues at coordinate 1,438,515 of NW_019104517.1, read as the reverse complement.
CGAACTACACGTCATCTTCTCGGATATTTTTCCTTCTAACTTGTTTCGGTCGTAACTTCTCTACTTGAGCTCCGATTTGGATTATCCAATAGTTGTTGGAATTGTTGTAACGAGCTCTACGTTGTGGACACTTTAAAAATACTAAAAATGTCAATAAATAAAATTAACTTTGTTATCATCAAAACATTAATTAATTAATTTGAGATTAAGGGCCAAAAAGCCAACAATTTAATGTCCCATGATGTCATTACTTCATTTGGTTTTGAAGAAAATATTATGGATCAATGTATATACCATAAGGTTAATGGAAGCAAAATCATGTTCTTAATCCTATATGTAGATGACATCTTGCATGTTGCAAGTGATTCAGGCTTATTCTATGAAGTGTCATAAAAATTAAAAGATATGGGTGAAACTTTTTATGTAATTGGCATAAAAATTAAAAGATACAGAGCTCAAAGGCTATTAAGATTTTCTTAAGAAACCTATATCAATAAAGTTCTTGAAATATTTTTTATGAAAGACTATTCATCTGGTTTGACACCTATGATTAAAGGTTACAAATTTAATTTGAGTCAATGCCCAATGAATGACCTTGAAAGGAAACAGATGAAACACATTCCTTATGCTTCTACAGTAAGAAACTTGATGTATGCTCAAGTTTGTACTAGACCTAATATAACATTTGCAATGGGAATGTTGGGAAGATATCAAGGTAACATAGGCATGGATCATTGGAGAGCTGCAAATAAAGTGATGTCTTATCTTCAAGGAACGAAAGATTACATGCTTACTTACATAAATTCTGATCATTTAGAAGTGATTAGATATTCAAACTAAGACTTTGCTGGATGTTCTTATGGCAGAAAATCAACATCAAGATATGTCTTTTTACTAGCCGAAGGAGCTATTTCTTGGAGAAGTGTAAAACAGATACTAATAGCCACATCAACTACAGAAGCTGAGCTTATCTCTTGTTATAAAGTAACATCACAGACTATTTGGCTGAGGAGTTTTATTTCTAGACTTGGAATAGTAGATTCTATTTCCAGGCCATTAAAGATATATTGTGTCAATTCCGCTACGTGTATCTAAGAATAACAAAAATGGAAGTTGAAGTAAGCACATCGAATTTAAGTACTTAACCATTAGAGAGCATGTTAAGTCTAATGAGATGTTCATTTAACATATTGACACTAAGTCAATGATTGCAGATCAATTGACAAAGGGATTAGCACCTAAGTTATATAAATAACATGTAGGTCATATGAGACTCAGTTCTATGTAATTGAGACACTCTTTTTATTACAATATTTTGATAGTGAAAAACTCCAGTATCATATTTGTTTGTCTACATAAAATTTGGTGAATGACAGTAAGGTAGTTGAAATAAAGTAAGACCATGAATGGACATTAGAAGTTCATTTATAAAACAATAATTAGCCACRTATAGTGTAATCTTCCAAGTAGATTGAATACATAGTAATACATGAAAGGTAATTCTTCACTTATAAGAGAATATAGTAATACATGAAAGGTAATTCTTTACTTATAAGAGAATTTACGTCCATGATTCTTGTATTCAATTTCATTAAATTATATAGGTTATTTTATTGACAAAAAATATATATACTTTTTAAATTTGATTTGGCCTTTTACGAACACAGGACCTCCCGCTCTGGTACCATGTTAATGATGAATAAACCACCACTCAACCCAAAAATTTAAGTTGATGGGTTGGGTAAATTTAATTCATTTATGGATATCTAACAATACTCTTGGGAAGAAAATGCAAGCCTCAGGGTCGTAAAGTCACTGTAATTGCTGTTTTTATCGTTTCATCTCCTTCTCTTAAAAACCCTAGTATGGAAGACAAATCACCATCTTCTTTTCAATCGGTGATTCGTGTCTCTGTTAATTCTAGTTATAAAACAAAGTTACTCCTAAGGTTCGGCTCGACCAAACGTTGAAGCACCTATGTTCCCTTCCATATTTGTATTCAGCTCGGCCCTAGACGATGGTTCTAACATAGGCCCTAAGTTACCCTCGACCTGACCACTACAAGCCCTAAAGATTATTCTACCCGATTCCGAAGACGACTCACTCATAAGAACTAAACAAGAAAACTGGCCTAGAGAATTGTTCGAGCCGAGGCAATTCGGGAGTCGGAGAATTTGAGAGAATTTGAAGATTCAAAGTAAGGACAAATGAAGAAATAAATCTCCTTATTTATAGAAAATGGGGGTCTCATCTCAACCGTCTGTCAATTTTGAAATCAACGGCCAAGATTCCATCCCGCCAAAAGACAACTGGGCGTGACGTCATCACACGTCAGCTCGACCCCTTCATATTCCATCTGAATCGTTCGGATGACCCGCAGACCATATTCTTCAACGATATCACTGAGCTGAACCGTCAAGGTGCCTCAGCATAGTGGGGGTCAATGTTGGAGGTGAATTCTCAACCTATACGTGGCATGCTATGGCTGACTGTTCAGCAACACATGTGTCGCCCTTTGCAAGTGTATCTACCTTGGTCATGAATTCTCATGTCGAACCGACCTTATTAGACGGCTAAGCCGACCAATTACCTAACTTGGACCACTTCGGCTCAGCCTACTCTCCGACAGACTCCGCGACATCACGCCGCACTTCACGATAACCTTAAAGAGCCGTTGAGGCCTTGTCGGGAACGTTGTCGGGGACTTTGCCTATAAATAGAACCATTCCGCTTCATTTCAAGGTACGTGAACAACCCAATTCTCTATCGTGAGTTGATTTGGATATTTGCTGACTTTAGCATCAGAGTGCTTATTCTGTTTTGCAGGTCTTGTGCACGGCGTCCGGAGCTCTCTATCCAGCTCATCCTAACCGATCTGAAGCAAGTGGATTTGATCATTTTCTTGATCAAACAATTATAATTAATTATTAATTATTAATAAATTATATATTTAATTTATATCTCAAAAGGGTAATTTCTAATTTTCTCTCATCAATTATCAATTATAACTCATTAATAATGACACAATAAATTTAAAATATTACAATCTAACAAAATATTATTATAATTCAATAAATTTATTCTAATTAATTACTAAGCTGTGAATACTAAAAACTAGCTTAATTTTTCATTCAAAATTTCAATAAACAAATTATAATTGATAGGCATTTATCTTTCGAGTGAATGAGAATATATGGAAACTAATCAGCGTGATAGAAAAGAGTTGTGTCCTCTATTTTTTTTTAATTTAAAGATGTTTTCTTTAATTATAATTAATTATAGAACTTGAAAAAAAAAGGGACTATAAAATTTTTGTAACTATAAAAAAGAAACTTTCTTCCACCATTTTCACAGATAATTTGAGTTTCATTTTCTTTAAAACAGATAATTTAAGTTTCATTTTCTTTACTTTCATTTAAAGCCTCTTCAATCTGAAAAGAAACTTATCAAAATTATAAATCATACTTTGAGATACATTGTGTTTGATGAAGTTGTATAGTTGTATTTCTTTCACAATTTTCAAGTGAGAGGTAAATCTATTTTAACTAAGTTGTTACATGTCTTTATGTTCTTACTTGTTATTTTTTTTATTCTTTTATAATTACTGTTACAGTATTTTTGTTTCCAATAATATTTGTGCATCATTCGAATTTATAGAATTGATTTCTAGTAGGTTAAAATTTATACAAATTTAGCATGCCTATTAAATTACTTTTTGGTATTTTATCAAAAACAATAACAAAATATTAATATATAAAGCCTAAAAAAATACTTCATGATTTCTGTTACGTAATATGTCGCCCTTCTAACTAAAAATTTATTCTCTTAATTATTTTTTTTCCTACATTATTGTTTTTGGGTTCTTTTATAGTTGATGTTATTATTTTTTAACTTCAAAGTTTATTCATACTTAAATAATTTCTAATTTTATTTTTCAACGTGTCAATTGTATTTAAATCTAACAAAATTTCATGCTTAAATAATTTTTAACATAATTTTTTTAATAATTTTCACATATTACAAATGATTCATTTGTAATATGCAAAAAACTTATAATATATACAAAACATACATTGTTTTTAAAATATCTTATTCTAGAATAATATAATTGAATTCATGTTTGAGTTTATTCTATTATAAAATTATAATAAATAAAAAAATATTAAATTTCAAGTTTTGTATTTAAACTTTTAAGGGTATATCAAATAAGTTGAACTCTAAAAGTATCTAATAAGTCACTAAACTGTTAATGCAGTGTCTAATAAGTCTTTGAATTTTAGAAGTATCTAATAGATTTCTAAACTTCCAATTTTGTGTCAAAAGGTCCTTACTTTATTAAACACGATCTAATAAACACTTCTAAAATTTAGAGATCTGTTAATATAACAAGTGAGATTAAATTTGTAATTTAACTTATTTGTAAATATATATATATTTTTTCTAAAAGTGATTAGGAATAAATTTTTTTTAGAAAAACAACCAAAGTTGCAAATATTTAACATTTTTTTCAAAATTGATTCCTCATCGATTAACTTTGATAATAGCAATATATTTTTTTTCTTTTGATATCGTGAGTGTCTAGGGCACATCTCGACTAATCTTACAAACCAATCACCTGACCTTACAACATTTATAATAATAACACTAATCGATTATATCCAACCAAGAGAGTGCTTTGGTTTTTTTTTCTTTTTTTTAATATTTAGAATTTTTTTTAGAAACCTAGTATTCTTGATTTCTTGCAGCCCTAACAAGCGAATTTAAAGGGCCTTCTTCTACACTACAGCAGCCAAAACCTACTCTTTGAAACGGCCCATTTCTTTTGAGCGGTCAAACAATTTGCAAGCTCCATAAAATTCCCGCGGTTAGGGCATTTTGTTTTCGATTCTTCCGCAGACCCTCCCATGGATTCCTCTGCCTCTCCCAACGCGAGAAAGAAGGCTAAGAACCGATCGCCAGAAATCAAGTTTCACTTAGACCTTACTCACTGTTCGAGAAACAAAGATTTAGTTTCGGCAATAGCCGTCTACGAAGCTGCAGTTTCGGAGAACTTGAAATTCAATCAGCAGCACTTCAATACTCTCCTCTACCTCTGTTCTACCGCAATTTCTGCCCCGTCGTTGAAAGAATCCGCGGCCAGTTTTGGGTTTCGTGTTTTTAATCACTTGCAATCACTCGGCGTTGCTCCGAATGAGGCCACAATCACAGCCGTCGCGAGACTTGCTGCGGCGAAAGGGGACGGCGATTATGCGTTTGAGTTGGTGAAGGCCGTTGGGAAGTATAGTGGTGCGCCCCGGTTGCGCACGTATGATCCGGCATTGTTTTACTTTTGTGAGAATTTGAAGGTGGATAAGGCTTATGAGGTGGAACAATACATGGGTTCCACAGAGGTGGTGTTAGAGGAGCCTCAGTTATCTGCGCTTTTGAAAGTGAGTTCAGAGACAGGGAGAGGGGATAGAGTATATGAGTATTTGCACAAACTGAGACGTTCTGTTAAGTGTGTAGCTGAGTCCACTGCAAAGGCTATTGAGGATTGGTTTTGTAGTGAGAAGGCGTCTGATGTGGGTGAATTGAGTTGGGATTTGGGTCTAATCCGAGAGGCGATTTCGAGTAATGGAGGGGGTTGGCACGAAAAGGGGTGGATTGGGAAGGGAAATTGGGCGGTGAGAAGAACAAATGTTGATTCCAGTGGCAAATGCTGCTCTTGTGCTGAGCAATTGTTCTCTGTTGATATTGGTTGTGACGAGACGGAGAAGTTTGCTCAGTCTTTGGCTGATTTTGCCATTGAAAGAGAGACTCAGCCGAATTTTAGAAGCTTTCAGGTTTGCCAACTTCTACTTGTGTACTTAATTGTGTTCTTATGGTCAAAATTTCAAGTTTCTTTCTATCTCTAGCTTGTCAGAGAGGGTCCAATGTGTGGCTATCACCAAATTGTGTATACGTAGGAACATTTTTGATGGTTGAACCTTTAGGATTTTGAGTTTTGCCTCTGTGGACTTTCCTGTTTTACGTTGTATGTGTGTATGTATCTTGGTGGTTACTTTTCAAAGATCCCTTTGACCCTGTTTTCTTGGAAGAATATTTATGCAGTCGTGAGTTCTTAATGGATTTCTTTTATCATTGTTTTTCCTTTTTGCATTCACATATTATCTCCTTTTATTAAAGGAGTGGTTGGAAACACATAATCATTGTGGTGCTGTTGTGGATGGAGCAAATATTGGCCTCTACCAGCAAAATTTTGCAGATTCAGCTGGATTTAATCTTCCTCAGGTTGTAAAGTATATTTTAGTCCTTTTTTTCAATATATTTTTAATTCGAACAATCTCTTGGATTTCTAGCATATTGCGTGGCTAGAGTTCTCCATAGGAGAAACATTATTCATTATGGGCTTGTTCTCCAAATTTTAATAGAGCAGGTTGATGCTGTTGTCAAAGAATTATATAAGATGAGCGGAGGGAAATGGCCATTAGTTTTCTGGCACCATAAACGCACCAGGACTCTGTTGGATAATTCTTCTCTTAGAAGACATGTTGAGGAATGGATGAACAAAGGTGTTCTGTATACAACGCCTATTGGTTCAAACGATGATTGGTAGGCACTTGACTAGTAAATCTAAAACTCATCTATAATATTAGTTCCTTGGTTCAAATGCAAAATTTGTGATTTGTCAAGTTTCTGTTTACTTGAAACCCGGGATCTGCTTCAGCACTGATGCCTCCAAACTGTTGTTGTTTATATTCTTTTACCATCTACAATTGTAGGTATTGGCTGTACGCTGCTGTAAAATTGAAGCGCTTGCTTGTCACAAATGATGAAATGCGAGATCATATTTTTGAGCTTTTGGGAAGCAACTCATTTCTCAAGTGGAAAGAGAAACATCAAGTATGTGTTCTCATAAAACTTACTCTGCAGATAATTTAAGTACTTGGCAAAATTTGTATTTCTTATGCATCGTTCTACCGTGTTTTTGCAGATTCGTTACACTTTTGTTAAAGGTCAACTGAGACTTGAGATGCCTCCCGTTTACTCTTCAGTAATTCAGGTATCTTTTGCTTCCTCATATTGTACCTCGACTTTTATTATTTGCACATTCTTTTTACTTGTAGTTATGTATTTTTTTTTTTTTTTGTTTTAGATGAAAATCGTTGGAAATAGATTTTTTGAACTTTGAATGATATTTTAAAAACGTTTCTAAAATATAAGAGCTGAAACAGTTCCTTTGGAATAGGTTGCAAAACAAACTGCCAAGCCATCATTAAAATGATTATCAATTGAACCAGTATATGAGCAATGAGAAACTGTAAATAGTTCTACTCCAAATGCATATATGTCTTTCAAACTCTGGAAACAAAAAACGGTAACGTTATCAAATGACCCTTTAATTATCTCAACTTCGTTATAGGAATCAGAAACAGGATCCTGGCATGTTCCAATCGCAGGCAATGACTCTGAATCAGAAAGAACTTGGTTGTGCATTACCAGGCCAGGTCTTTCTGCAGCCTCCGAAAACCTGGTGAATGCTGAAAGTTCTAAAAATCGAGAGTCATGTGCATCAATGAGTGTAGCCAATTATAATCAACTGAATGATTCGTCCATGGCACGTAAAAGAAAAGAGAGGCCCCCATCGACCTCGTAGCTGCATATCATTGCCTTAGAGGCTCTAAACCCATCTTCACTTGCTTGTTTCTGCATATGACAGCCATCAATGGCGGCAGGGTCCTCTACAGAACTACCAGGCAATGATTCTCTGTAAGTTTTCTGGATTCTGCTCAGATTGGTGTTTCGGCAGAAAGCATGCCTGATGATTCTTTGTCCTCAATTTTTGATCTGCCTAAATTGTTGTATTTATTTTTCTGGACGATGACACAATGTTGTATCCTATCTTGTTAGTCACTTTCTTATTTTTAAGAAAAAATATTATTTTTCCGGCACTGAAATCTCAGACTTTCTTTCTCCCAACTTTTTCAAGGGATTAAATTCTTCATAATGTGTTGTTATTGTTCAAGCAAATGAGATATTCTTACATTATCATGAGCCCATTGTAGATTTACCATTTTTTTTAATCTTTAATCTTTTAGAAAATTACTTTTTCTTTTCAAAAAAATAAAAGAATGCGCTGCTATCAAGGTAATTACAAATAAAAAAAAACTAGTAAAATGGTCTAAAATTTCGACAAGGCTAAAAAATAACTATAACCATTATAATTAAAGTTTTAAAGGTTGGTGTGGATAGAAATGTCTATAACCATTATAATTAAAGTTTTAAAGGTTGGTGTAGATAGAAATGTCGTAGTGTGTTGGTTGATTAGAGTTCGATTGTTTTTAAAAACTTTTTGCAAAATTGATCGATTGACCACATTGGCAATTAATGGTTTTGGCCAAAACTAGCCCAAGACTTAAGTTTAGGTGGGAGAAGAAAAAATGGAAGGGAAATTGACATAGATAACCTGAAAAAGTTTATAGTTTGCTCAAATGACCTCAATTAAAAAAATTGACCCAATTGACCCAATTTATTATCTGGAATATAATATTGAAGGGGTAAATTACTATTTTAGCCTCAATCTGGAACGCAAATAAGAATTCGCAATTTCCCCCCCCCTTTTTTTTAATATTTTCGTTCGTATATTAGTCTAGGTTGAGGCTAAGAATCGTATATTCACTTCCCCCTTTTAAATTATAGTACCACGACTCAATCTGAACGTTCGTGATGGAATTAACACGACCATGGTTCGATGATTGTTAGCCTGACCATGGCCGTGATTGTTAGCTAGGTTGACCGTGGTTCTTGTTTAGCTGACCATGGCCGTGAAAAGTATAAC
>NW_019104517.1:1388534-1419845 GCF_001995035.1 Momordica charantia | reverse complement strand
ATAAACATAATAAATATATATATATATATATATATATATATATTTTAAAAGAAAAGGGAAAAGGAGTAGGGAAAAAATAAGAATATTAAAATTTAGAGACCAAGATGGAGTAGTGGTGGGCGGTTGGGTGGGGGAAGTTAGAAATGGGAAGTGGGTGGAGGTGGCGTCATATAGCAAAATGGTGAAAGGCAAAACGCATAAATTTAATTGCTCTTTGGACCCACCACACCACCGTGGAGACACACTCACACTCCACGTCTCCTAATTTTGCTTCCGTGGACACCATCTTTTTTTTTTCTTTCACAAAATCTATTACAAAAATTCAAAAAAAGAAGAAAGTGTATATTTACATAATGTTTCAAAAGTCATATTACTTTTTTCTTTTTAAAATAAAGTATGAAAAATTACAAATAAACGCATAAATTAATGAATTTGTTGCAGTTAAAACTTTAAATATTGCGCAAAACCATGCCTAAAATAAAATACTATACCTAATGTTACACAATAAGTGTGTGTTTTAGGTCCATGTCAAAATCATTTTCGTTTTCATTTTCATCGTGTGTTTGGTAAATTAAAATATTGATTTTAGTAAACTTTAAAATCATTTTTAGATTGTGATTTTGAAAAATCAATTGTACTCATTTTTTTTTAAAATACAAGAATTAAAATAAATAAATATATAAAGTTAGAAAGCAATATAAGATTTGAACATAAATTATAATAAATCAAAGGCAATCTATAAATCCTCATGATACCATAATTGCATTTTGGGGTCATTTTCAAGAAAAATGAAAGAGGAAAAAAGGAAAAGAGAGAAAAGGTTCTAACTTTTGTACAACATGACAAGTGTAACATTATTTCCTTAATTCAATTTATATCCATGAAGTTTTTTTAAAATATTAAAAGCACTAATACAAGATAGCTTAGCTTTTTGAAAATAAACAAAAAAATTAAGAAGGACCAATGTTTTTTAAAAATTCGAAATCTAGTGTCAATTGAATTTTAGACAAACCATTATGAATAAATCGTATGATGCATTTTTAGGATGTGTACTTTTTAAATGTCCATTTTGATGATTACACTTTTAATTTTTTATTCATTTTAGTCTCTATATTTTGAAAATATTTGTTTTCGTCTACTTTAATTTCTATTTGCAAAATTTTAACACAAATTTTATACACAATGAAATGAAATTCTTTAGTATAAAGATATGATTATCTATACTAGGGGCTATGGAGGAGAATCTTTACCTCCCCATTTTGTCCTTCACATTTCTACGAAACACGACTGTTCGAGTTAAAGTGTCTGTTGATATAACAAATTCAAAAAGTTGTGACCATTCGATGAAACAAGGAGTTTAATCCAAAAGAGTTGTAACTGTTCGAGTGAAAATATGTGTTGAGAGAAGTTTAATCCAATGAAAATTATAACTATTTGATGAAGTGATGCACCTACCCATGTCATAGCAAATAATCTATGAAATGAAAGATTATGTTTTTTTTCTTTTATGACCTAAAACTCATTTCCAAAATATTAATGAAGATTTTTCTTATTTTCATGAGTGAAAATTGAACCATGTCAAAAGAATATTTGAGATTCCAGAAACATATTTAATCGATTAAGAGGTACAGTAACAAAATCATGTATTCGTATTATCTTCAACTTTTATTTCTTTTAGATTATTTTAATATTTTTATGTAGATTACTTTTAAGTTATATATTCACGATACCTTCGTGTTTTAATGTTTAGTTAATGTTATTTTCAAGTTTGATTTAATATTTAGTTAAGGTTTTAAAATATATTCATGTTATATTTTAGTATTTGTTTTCATATTTATCTTGATATGATTTTTTGATTACTGTTGTTCTTATTTTATTTTTCTTGGTCATATGATTCTTTATTCCACATTTTTTCAATGATTTCATGACATACATAGTATTCAGTTTCTCTCTCACATTTCCATTCTTTAATTTTGGTTCATTTTTCCTTATTACATAATATACAAAAGATAAAAAAGAATGAGTAAATAATTTAAGAGAACACACAAAAAGATTATTGTTGTTTTCTTAAAAAAGAAAAATTGACAACGAATAATGTATTTTATTTGAAACAAAATATTAATACCATTTAAAAGTTCCGTTGAGTTATTATTCTATATGTTAAATCGGTAGAAATATTATATTAAATATATTTTATTTGAAACAAAATATTAGTGCATTTAAAAGTTCTGTTGAGTTGTTATTCTATATGTTAAATTGTTAGAAATATTATATTAAAATGTTTATAACCATGTGCAATGCACGTGATATTAACTAGTATTTCAAAAAATTTATTAAGTATAATGTCAGGTTAAAATTGTAATAGATAAAAATGAGATCAAAAAATGATGAGATCAAAATAATTAGATTTTACAGTACAATGATCAAAATGAACTTTTGAAAAGTAGATGACTAAAATATAAGAAACTAAAATTACATTAAAAAATGTTTTAAAAGCATAGGAACCAGAACAAAATTAAAAGTATAATCACCGTAACAACATTTGAAAAAAAAAAAAATCTTCCAATAGCTTAAATACTTCTTTCCAATAAGTTATTTTATTTTTTTAAGTACAATGATAAGTTGTTTCATATTAGGTAGGTCTATTAATTATATTAGTAATATACTTAAAATGAAATATATCTTTGATATATCTAGTATGACTGATATACTTGATATTAGGTTATTAGGTACCTCTGATATATGAGTTATATACCAAAAATAGAATAGAGTATATCTATTGAATATTTGATATATCAATAATAAATTCTTTTGTTTTTACATCATATCAATAATAAACTTGCAATGTTACTTAAACTAAAATCGTCAATCCAACGAATATTATATATCTAATATGAAGTATATCATTCATATATTTATTTAACGAATGTGATACCTGTTGATCCTAGAATTCTGACTCCTGGAATTTCGCCGAATTCGCGCCAATCTTCTAGAACAAAGGGAGTAATGTGACCTGCAAAACAGAACAACACTAAGATCGGTGTACCTTTGCCACACAGGCTCCAATGCCTAAGTTAGTATCAGAGTAATCGGGTATAGAAAGTAGGGTTGTTAGGCATACCTCTAGGGTTTGGCTTACCCTTGTATTTATAAAGGTCGAGTCCTAATCCCTTTAGGATCAGCTGAACCTTAATCATCGGGTTTACATTGGTCGAATCCTTATGCACTTAGGAGATCACAGAGTGGGCCTCAACTGTACTATTCACGGTCGAGACCAAGTCAACTCGGACTGGGCTTGYACGGGGGTCGAGATTCACTAGAGAGGTTCTCGGTCACTGAGCTGAGAACCCCTCGGCRCCAAGCACTGGTCTGGTCAACCACAGCCGGCCCGGATCGCTGGGCCCCGACTCACTTACCTCTTTGGATCGGTCCTTCTTCGGCTTTCTTTCCTCTTTTCGATTTACTTAATCTGATCTCTATTTTCTTCCTATAACAATACCCTTTTTCTAGAGGTCAAGTTAAGTCTCTCATTCCCATACTTATTTGATGTACTAAAATAATACAAGTTATGCCATATTACATTACTCGTGACTCGTGAGATCTACAAATAAATGAAAATTAAATTACACACACACAGATATAGATATATATATATATTATATATATATATATATGACATATAACAGCGACACGTGGTCATTTACAGTTTCTCTAATTTTATTGGGCCTTGAGAATTGAAAGGAGAGACCCATGGTTTGTGGGCTCTACATGGGCCGAGTAAATGGCATGTATATTGATTACTAGTTGCAATTCTATTTTATTTATTCCCAAAATGGTGGGGTTTTTTTGTTATTTATTTGCACATAATAGTTTGTATTGATTTTTAAAGGTTTAAATATTATTTCCTTCCATTTACTTTTGGTCTTTGTTTATTTAGTCTCTTATGCTTTCAAAACATTCAATTTAGTCTTTGTAGTTTCAACTTTTGTTCATTTTAATTTTTTTATTTCAAAACGTCAATTATGATTTCTATACTTTTTAAAAATGACCATTTTGATCCATTCATTTTCATTTTTGTCTCATTCCATCATAATTTTTGTCTCATCTCTTTCCATGATCATAAAATATAGTTATTAATTTTTATTTGAGAATTTCCATTATATATAAAATTTGTGTTAAATTTTTACAAACAGAGACCAACAATTGATCACTTTAAAGTGGACTTACCAAAATAAATATTTTAAAAGTAGAAAGACTAAACAAGACCAAAATAAATTAAAATAAAAAGTCCATTAGTAATTTGTTTTATCACAATAATGATCAAGCTCGAATCACAAAGCTCGTATTGGATGAACCGACGTACGAATGACCTGCAAAAAACACTTCAATGCTTAAGTCAGTGCACTTATCCGATCCATATTCGAGAGAATATTATTTCGTGTACCTTGCATGAGGACAAGTTCTCTATTTATAGAGATGAGCTCCCAACAGAACTTCTGACCACTCAAAATCATGGTGTCTTGTCGGAGAACACGTCTGTCACTTTTGTGTCTGTAGATGCTCTCTTCAAGGTCGGCTCGTACCTAGCAACGGTTGGCTGGTAGATTAGGTATAGTTCTATTAGAATTTGATTGCCTATCTGCTTAAATTTAATTGTATGAATCTCTTCATTTAATTCTCCTTTATCATCATGGTGGTTGACGTCCATACGTGGCATGCGATAAATCACCTAAAACATTGTTGGGAAAATGAATGGAGCCAAAACAAATACTAATCAAAAGGAAGGAATTGGGCTTAAATATACATTAAAGTCCAATTTACCTCACTTGTCTTTAGGTTTTGTTTTATGACGAAACTTTTTTTGTTGCTAGCCGTCTACCTAAATTTTGGCCGTGGGAATTGAAGGTTTTTTGTTGGTGCACAAACGTGGCAGTTGGCGGCAAGTAGAGTTGGCAGAGAACAAAACGAGAACTTGATCTATAGTGCGTTGTCGGCAGTCCATTCTCGTGAGGTTAGTGAGGTTTTTCATTTTGTATTCATAAGTAGCTATTGTCGTAGTGCTTAGAAGCTAGATGATTATTGTTATGGCGTCTAGAGAGAGCTTTGTAGAGCATTTGTGAGACTCATTGTATTTATCCCAAAATCATAGTAGAACCCTTTGTTGCGGAAGACTGGACGTAGTCCATAGTTAGGGTGAACCAGTATAAATTGCTTGTGTCGTTTTCTGTGTTTTCCCTATTTTTCTTAGTATTGTGTGTAACTTAGTTTTCCCTGACGAACTGTGGAAAAAGAAAATATTGTTGGTAAATAATTTTTCCCAACAAAACATAATTAAACAATTTAAAAATTGTTGTAACTCTTTAGTAAATAATAAGATTGTTTTGGAAAGTAAAGTTATTTTATTTATTATATGTGTGTGTGTGGTAATTGTAACCTTTTGAAGCATTTATCGTGAAAGTGAAGAAGAAGGAACCATAATATTTGGGCATTTCATTTTGCGTTTGTGGCAAGGAAGTTACTTTAATAGCCAAATTTGCACTTTTAACTTGTAGGATTTTTATTATTTTTAATGCATTTTTTAAAGATGATTTCATATTTTAGTTATTCTTTAAAAAAAAATATGATATAATCATCCAAAAGACTATTTTGAAAATAAATTATTTTTATACAAATAAATTGTTAATAGAAATAAATAGATACACATAATAATAAGAACAATGGTTTATATTTTTCTTTTGTATAACAAATGTGAGGTGCGAAAATTTGAACCTCCAATCTAAAGGAGTAAATGTTTTTAGTATTAAGCTATTCTCAGGTTAGCAATAACATATATATTTTTATTTTTTAAGAACAATGAATTTTTTAGTTCTTAAAAAACCAAGAATTTGTAAATAACGGCTTTGAAATTATAAATAAGTAATCTTATCAAAACCATTAGCTATTATTCTCGAGAAATGACCCAATCTAGCTCATTACTCGAGAAGCTTTTATAGGATCTTTATCTAAAAATTTTTACTTCTTGTTCCCGAATAATCATTGAGTTTTCTTATTTCAAGACAACACATACAAACAGATCTGCCAATGCTTAACAAATTTGTGAACCCACTTATATGATTGTTCGTCTTTACAAATTCAAGAACTCCGAACATGGAAGCCTCTCACCCCTCAAAATTAGGGCAAAATTGACAAACAAACCTCATTTTTTCTCCCTAAATAGGGATGGTGGGTAGCCATGAAAGGTGGCATCACAACCACAACAAAACATGCATCCCACAAATGGGTCACTTCAAATTTCATGTGACAAAAATCAATAGGTTGTGAGTTCGAATCTTTTCCCCACCATGCACCAAAATAAAGTATCTAAGTTCGAGATCGAGAGACTCGATAAAATGAAAGGAGCATATTAAAAGTTCAGAGATCAAAATAGAATTCACGGACCTGAAAAGAAGGCATAGAATTGTAGTAGTGGGGTGGGGGAGTTTGGTAGGCATAATTGTAGGCATGGGGTTTGTTGGGCATGTGTGTAAAAGGCCAAATTTCAAGAAGGAGGCCCCTCCCTTCCCCTTGTGTCTTTCCCCATATTGCCCTACTTAAAGTTTGGACATCTCAACCACATCCCATCTCCCATTTTTCTTCTCATAGGAAGCCAAAATTAGGTTAACTTAAATAAATCTTGATTCACGTGCTTTCGAAATCGTGTTTGCTTAGCATATAAACTTTACAGATTTGTAATTGTGTTCCTTGACTTTGAATTTTGTTTATCTTTATTGATTCCGTCTCGTTAATCTAATTAGTTGGCTAAGACTTTTTGTTATCGTTTAGGACTTTACACACAAATCGCTGTCTTTAGAAAAAAAAAAGTTCTTAAAAAAATATATTTTTTAAAGTTTTGTGTGGAAAAAAAAAAAAAAACTTGTACTTAATACTATAACTTTTTCTTCTAAAATCACTTTAAACATTTTATAAAAGTGTCTGTTATAATTTTAAAAAATTACTTTCTGACTACCTAACTAAATATCTACAAAGAATTTGAAAATTACTTTTATTTGACTAGCCGCACTTTTTACCTACGTTAAGTGTGTGTTTGAGAGTGAAAGTAGAAAATAAATTATACTTAATTTTTTTTTTCAAAATCACCCCTTCTACCGTCACTCTGAAACACTCCCTAAATCATCTCAAAGACTCAAACCCACCCTAAAATTTTTAGAATTAAAATATTTCACTCGTTCAAAAAATATTTTTAGATTGAATATAGCTAGATAGTCATAACATTATACATATCTCCTCAAAGTTTGGACTAAAATAAAAAGTTATTACTAGCATAATTATATATATGCAAGTTCGATAGGTTTTAGAATATTTCATAGATGGATAAAGAAAAAAAGTGTAATTTTAGAACCAGAGCATAATGTAAATGATATCTATTTTTTTTTCTTGGAGTTGATGTTCGAATACACGATAATATGGAATTAAATTGAGTCCAAAAGAATTTATCCAATAAGGACCACCCTACATTTGAAGGGCGATGAGTCGCATTACACCTGACTCATGAAAGCAACCACACTATTGCAACCAAACACTTCAATTATTCTCTCTCTCTATCTCTATAAATTTTAAGGGCACACGCTTTTCTCTCTCCTCTATTCAAATAGATTTTCTTTTTAAGTAAATCAAGTGAGATAAATAGATTCGAATTTATGACCTATTGATCAGAGACATGTGCTTGAGTTGAAGTTCATATCGGCTACTTGAATAGATTTTAATAGCATTCTCTCTCGATTTTAGTGACATATTCTTGTATGTGAATGCAATTTGGAGATGGGTCAAGTTTTAAATGCAATGAAAATGTCCAGATTTCAATTTTATAAAGTATTTACTCTTTTCAAATAAGTTAAAAGAAATTATTTATATTAATATTATGTCTATATATTGTGATGGATGATGGTGAATGAGGTTAAATATATTGAGGTGGAAGAAACAAATGTCTTCTAAATAATTGTCAAATACTAAATTTTTTATTTTATTTTAAAAATTATTCACAATTATTGCTCCACATAAAATATGATGGACCCTAACAAAAAGAAGGAAAAAAAAAGAGAGAAAAAGTTGGAAAAAAAAATAATGAAATTAGAGAAGAGGATAAAATAAAATAGATTGGAAATTTGGATAGGTGAATAACAACGGTGAGTATGCGTTTATTTGATTTGATCCAGACACGTGCTTTCGGATTCTTAGTTAGATACGAAGTTGATAACCCCAACCTTTGGTGGACCATTCACATGCCTCCCACGTGTTGTACTTGATGTTTTAAATACCGGTTCGTCGAGATCTCAATTTCATGAAAATTACGATGGAAACATTGATAAAATACCGGCTGTCAATCGATATATTTAGAAAAGTTATAAAAATTATAAAATTATAACCAATGTTAACATTAAGGTCAAAAAATACAGTTGGTCCTTATACTTTCAGTAAAGTAACGACTCAGTTCTAGAATTTTCACAAGTAATGATTTACATATTGTACTTAAATTAGTTACAATTTAATCCTACCTTTAAGAAATTAGGTTAAAGTTAATGGAAGTATGATATGACTGCCAACTAGGACACATGTGTATAAATTAAAAGCCAGGTGTATAGAATTATGGATTGATTCAAGTTCGAGTTGGTTCAAATTTAGATCGAATTATGGCTTAAAAAAAAAAAAAGAATCTCATCCTTCCATTCAATTGCTCTGAGTGGTACAAGTATTGAGTGCACTACCATCATATCACATCTCTTGCCATCTTCGACAACGAGTTCTTGGACCAAATATGATTGTCCCTAAAAGTTGAAGGTCGCCAATGTCTGATGGGACTTCGCCATCGAAGATTACTACATAATAAATTTTTGTCATTAAATTGGTCAATTTAGAGTTTGCATGTATTATTTAATGAATATGTAACGTATTGATATTGATTTCAAAGTAGTTTAAAAATTTTTAGGATATAAATGTTAAATTTGCAAGTACGTAGACAAAATATAAACAATCTTACAAATTTAGGTGTTGATGTAATTAAGTTTCTGCCAAGCTCCACAAGTCGATCACGGACTAATTAGAGCGAGCTGCTGAGGTGCGACCTCAAGTTTTAGTGGGACCTTCATAGGAAACCAACACTCCGACACCCAAGTTAGAGTGAGCTCGAGCTATAGTAGATCGTTATCGGACAGAAATTACGTACCTGATATGTGGACTGGAGTGTCCCTTTTATAGGCAGGCGGGAGAGACAAGGTTGTTGGCGCCGTTCCGACCAACGGTTACGTCTGTCGGGCCCCCAGGTCGGTAGTCGAACTTGAGGTCAGATTCCTCAGGTCGGCGGAGATAGGTTATTCTCCTCAGCTCTGTATGACGTCAGGTCGACAAGTACAAGTGGTTCCTTTTTATCCCTTCTGGTGACTCCGAGCTGTGTTGGAGCGTACACTTGTCGATTCTTAGTTCTACCGCCAATATTGGGATTTAAATTAAAAAAATAATTTTTCAAAAACTTATTTGGATTTTGCAATAATTTTGATGAAATTCGAAAATGATTGTATTAGATAAAAAGAGTGAAATCATTTTTATAAAAAAGACAATGTCAAGAGGCATAATATTTTTAAAAAAAATGTTTTAAATGATTATAACCCACATGATATCATCTTTTAAAAATAATTACCCAAAATAATAATAATATTTTTTAAAAAAATTTATTATAATCCCTGGCTGTCGTGCCATCCATGTTACCTTTTCATGTCACGCTTCCTTTACTTATTTCCACCATTTTTTTTTTATGAAAAATAGATTTCCACGTGGGATGTTCTTATTGGATCATGCTTATATGGTGATTTTCAAACTCATGTGGAGGTTGGGATAAAGGATAATTATTTACATTTTAATTTCGAGAAAGATTAATTTTAGTTCTATTTGGTCTCTCCATCTTTCCTAAATTTAAAATATTTTGTTTTATTTTTTTTTAAAGTTAAATTATAAAGTTAGTAACTTTTGAGTTAGTCCGATTCATGTAGTATGTAAGAGATCTTTAACTTTTAAATTAGTACTTATTTGGTAATATTTATATTTTTGATTTTTTGTGATTTATTTTTTTAATAGCTAAAAAGAGAATTATATTTCAAAATTATATTGTTTCTTATTTTTTTTAATTGAAAAATAAACAAAAATATTATTGGTTTTACTTTTTGTGCTCTAAAATTTTAAATTGAAAAAATGAAAAATAAAATTATAGCATTAAAAATTTTTATGTTATAATTAATTTTTAATATTTTATTACGTTGGAATCATACTTTTCATTTATGTTTTGAAGAAGAGAAGCACTTAGAAATGATATTGTTTCTAAAGTTCATGCACAATTTTAAAAAAGTTTCCTGAGAAACATGAATAGTTACCCGACGTTTATATTTCTAAAAAATAATTATATATTATATACTCTAGAAGTTGAAATTTATAAAAAGAATATAATTCAAATGAAAGTCAAACTCAAATAAAGAAAATACATGAGAAGAGTTAAGTTTGTGCTGTGTTTGCAAACAATGGAAAATCATAACATTTTAAAAGTACATATAAATTTTAGGTCATGCAATGAATTTTTTTAATTATTATTATTTAGCAGAACCTAACTGTAGATAATTTTTTTAATTCATTTACCTAATGGATAGATGTTAATATAGACCAAGATTTTAAATATAGACATCGATAGAAATGCTGAGGTCTTAATTTCATAGAAATATCGATGAAAATGATGATGCCTGTAAAAGTTAGAGAAATTAAAAAATCGTAAAAAATATTTAAATTAACAAATAAAAATTCTCTTTTTTAATATATTTAAAATAATTAATATCAATATTATGTATATATTAGTGATATTTTGTTGATATTTTTCATATTTTGTCGATTTTTGTAATATGATGGAAATGTTGATTGTCTCCCACATGTCATTGTCGAACCCATGAATATATGGAGATGTCGATGGAAATGTTGACGTGTCGATTAATATTTAATAACATGATATAGACAAATATCTTAAACCAAGTATCAATTTAAATCATTAATAAAATATTAATGATGACACTAATACAATTTTTTTATATAAATTTAAGAACTTAAACAAAATATTTTAAAAATCAAGATCAAAACAAAATAATTTTCATGACGAAAACACATTTAAATTAAAATTTTATTTTATTTTAATTACGTGTGTTTATGTCTTGATCACGATAAAATAATATTTAAATGTTGATTAATAACCAGAAATAAAAGAAATGGAAAGGAGGCTGCTAATTATTTGCCTCAATAATACAAGTCGGTGAAGGTAACGATTAAAATAATAATTTTTTTATTTAAGAAAAAAATACAAACGATTAAAATAATAGTTGAAATATTTAAATTATGTATCACGTTTTCCTTGAGCTTCAAGGGGGAAAAATTCAACTACAAGAAAAAAAATGAGATTTTGATAAATTACTTTTTTCTTTTAATTTAATTAGAATTTGAAAAACATTTTTAAAAAACGAAGAAAAAAAATTAAATTGATTATCAAACAAATTTGTTGTCAAAAACTAAAAATAAAAAATAAAAAATAAAAACGAAATGGTTATCAAATATTTCAACAATATTCTTGTCCCTCGTTTCTTTATTTTGAATAAGTAGAAATAAAATTGTCTTGCGTAAACAACATATCTTGTGTCTTATTATTAATAAAAAAAATAGTAATAGGTCTAATAAGCATTTTCTGTTTTTTTTTTTAAAGAAAGCCTTTGTTACTTTTTATATTAAATATTCAAATATTTTAATATTTATTTTGCATGGTATGGTAATGCATTTATTTATATTTTGAAAAAAACTGGAAACATTTTATTGTTTTCAAAATTTATATATATTTTTATAAATGTGTGCAAAAAATAGAAACACTTACCAAATTACCAAATAATTATGTTTCTAAAAAATAAAAAACAATAAATTGGAAGTTGCCAAAAAGACCCATCAGATAAAAGATTAAAAAGGAGGGAAAAAAATTATTACCATTTCACTTAAAACCATTTAATTTTTCCCAAATCACAAAACTAACAATAATGGATATAAGTTATTGGTAGAGCCCACATTTATTAAGTTGGATACTTGGTGCATTTATACCCAAACATTACTCATTTAATATATAATTTTATTACACAACTCCCCCACTCAATTTGCTAAGACATTTATTATCATAATTAAAGTTAATAATTTGATCATCATTTTGTAATTATTCAATGAAAAAATTGTTAAGAAAATTCGAATCTACAACCTCTAAATTGATCAGTATGACAACCTAACATAGCTCAATTGATTAATGCATTTATTTTTTATTAAGAGTTGATGAGTTCGAGTCTCCATCGTCATTTAAAAAGAAAAATAAATACAACTATTTGATTGATGAACTATTACTATTGAAACTATATATATAAAGTATATTTGCATAGTATTTTTAGATGTTCGTCACATCACTTGATTTTATTAATTATATTTTGGTCCCTAAACTTTCAAAATGTCTTATTTAGTCACTAAAATTTTAAAACTAATAATTTCAGGTCATGTTACTATTATTTTGTTACTTAGGGCTCGTTTGGTAATGTTTCCCGTTTCTCGTTTCCAATTTTCTTTAAGAAATCTTAAGAAATCTAAACATCTTGCAACTAGCTATATTTTTTGTTCGTTATTTTTTGGGAACATTTCCAAAATTTCCAAAATTGTATAGAAATTTTGGAAACAATAAAAAAAGTTTCTTTTTTCTTGTTCTCATTTCTCATTTGCTCCAAAACATAAATAAGAATAGTGTAGTATCATACTTGAGTTCATAGATGTTGAAACCATAAAAATTCACTTTTCTTTATTAAAAATGAAGAAATAGAAACAAGAAACAGGAACGTTACCAAACGGAACCTTAATGTCCGATCATCGAATGCCCGTCTCAGCCAATCAATTTGACTTTGATAATGCTCATATCAGCATATTAATACACATATTACAAGTCACATTATCCATATCTTAAAGAATTGATGAAAAACAAAAACGATCCCCAAAATGAATATATATTTATATAGTTTCTAGAGCCAAAAGTTTTCTTGAAAATATTACAATCTTAAAAAAAAATGGTCCAATGGATTTTTGCCAAAAATAAATAAAAGAAGAAACAAAAAGAATTCCTCTAGACTTCCTCACTTATCCGATTGTTGCTGAACAATTTTTGGATATCAAACGACCTGTAATTTTAATGTGTCTGATTTTTCCTCTTTAATAAAAAACAATTATTGAATGTCCTTGTATTTATTTAAGTGGAAGGGGAAAAATGATAATAATATATTTTTTTAGTTTTAATTTATTCGTAAAACAATTAAAAGTATTTTGATAAAAAAACAAAAGTTCATGTGTGAAAATACTACTTAAATTTATTTATAGATATTTTATTGATTAAAAACTTGTGGGAAAATTTAGGCGAGTTATTAATTTTTTGTCTTATATGCTTAGTTGTGTGATTTAATTTTTTACATTAGAATTTTAATTTCATTAAATCAAATCTTAAAATATAATAAAAATTGAAATAAATAGCCAATCAAAACATTGGTGGAGAACACCCCTATTAGAAAAAACAAGACATTAAATACCATTTATCAAAATCAATTTATAAAATTAATGAAAAATTAAAATTTTCCAAAAATATAGTCGAAGTCAATTAAATACCAATAATTTTGCTAACATGAGCATAACTAAATTGTTTAACAGGTTGATTCCTCAACTAATTATTCACTCGAAATATAGTTCAATTTATTAAGACATTATTCTTTAAGATATTAATAACCTCGGGCCACAGATTTCAAATACTCACCTCACATTGAACTAAAAGATGAAAGTGTTGAACTATTACTTGTTTTTAATCCTTTTTTTAATTATTTCATTTTTAGTATTTACTATGAGGGTACAATTTGATTATTTCATTTTTCACCTATTTTGAAAAATATATTTAAATTCTTAGTCAAATTTAAAAAACAAAAACACACGAGTAGTAATGTTTATAAATTTAATTTAAAATAGAAAATAAAAAACAAAATAGTCATCAAACAAATTCAACTTAAAAAAACTCCAACTTACTCATAAAATCAAATGGCAAACGGCTCAAACTCTAAATCACTTAAACTCAACTCAAACCAAAACAAATAAAAGAATCACTTAAATACTAAACTTAAATTTAATTTTGTGTCTGATAAGCTCTTTGAATAAGTCAAGTACCTATCAAACACCAAATTAAAAATTCAAAAATTTATTAGAGATACATAACCAAAAGTTAAAGAATTTATTAGACACTCCTAAAATTTATTAGTAAAATACAAAACTTCACTCTACTAATAACTGTATCAAATCGAGTGCCAACCTAAAATAGTTCAACCAGTAAAAATACCTATTTTCAACTAAAATGTATTAAGTTCAAATTCTCACTCCAAATATTTAAAAATCTAGATCGAACCTTGATCGAACTATCGTTGGACAAAAGTAAATAAATCAAGTATCAATCGAAATAGTTTGGTTGGATCGATAAAAGTATCTATTTCCAACTAAAAAATTTAACTTCAGATGCTCACTTGAAAATCAAGATCGAGTTTTACCCGAACCGTCATTGACCAAAGTAAATAGATCGAGTAAAAATAGTTCAAATACCAATTTTAAATTAAAAAGTTCATGGAGTTCGAACCCGACCCGTTAAAAATCCGCATCGAGCTTTGGCCGAACCGCCGTTGGCCAAAGCAAATGGATCTGACGCTGACTCTCTCTCTCTCTCTCTCTCTCTCTCTCTCTTTCCTTGTGACATAGAAAGTTAGTTCGGTGACTGGTTTCTCCTCCATTTCCATTTACTCCTCTCTCTCCTCTCTCTCTCTCTACCTAGATTTTCCTTAATCCCTCCCTCAATCATAGCTACGGATTCGGTTTTCTTCAGCAGTTTCATGTTTGTTTTGCTGATCGGAGCTTGAATCGTCGCCGCCGACATGAACCGCAACTGGAGGGAGCCTCTTTCCGCTCCCCGGAATGCTCCTCTTCTCTCCCACCACCGCCGTGGTCATAGCTTCACTGCAATCTCCCGAGATTCCGATGAGAATCTCGATCTCTTCTCCAAGAATCGCCGCAGTCTCTCCGTTGCTGCCTCCGATGACTCCTCTGATGGTAATCACTTCGTATTCTCTGCTGCTGATTGCTCGTGTGTGTACTCTCGGAGTAATGTTGCGTCTGTTTGTTTATGTAATGGCCTGATTAAGAGGCTGTTGTAGTTCTGAATCTGATTGTTTTACGCCGAGTCGTGATTCTCGTCAACTGAATGGACGGATTGAACTGTTGTGTCCTTTTGCCATTCAGATTAGATCGTGTACTTTGTTAATGTTGTTCTGGTTATTTCTTACTTTGTGATCTGATTTTTGGATGTCAGCGTCGGTGAAACTGGGGAGGCTTTCGGTTGGATCGGTGAAATTGGCTAAGAATGGGATCGACGATCTGCTCTCATCGACTGAAGGAGGAAAACACGACTACGACTGGTAACTATTGTACAAATTAGTATAAGCTTCAACGATTTCGACACTTTTTCTTGCTCTGGAACTACTGCTTATCAACGAACTAGTCCTTGAAACAGCTGAGATTTCATTTATATCAAAATGTTGTATAGGATTAAGGAGATGGCGGAGAAGTTGAAAAACATATCAGCATTTCTAAATTCTACCCCGATTTGGGCAAATCAATTAATTTTCCAGGACCATATATATTTACTTGATCTATTTATGTGATACATCAGCCGGGCCCTTTCGTGCATTATTTGAAGTATCTTTTAAGAGTGACACTAGCATATATTGTGATTAGAAAGTTGTAAGTACATGTCAATGACGACTTGTCAAAAATATGAACACCGATGCTTGCTGATGAGGAGTTATATAAAGTAGATGCCAGTTATTCTGATCCTTCTTTTAACTGATAAAAGTGATGGGCTTCTTTTCTTCTCTGAAAAAGAAAATGAGGTAGATGCCGACTCGTGTTTGAAACTTCTAAGCACAACACTTAGCTGTTTGAGTGTGATGCACAATGTGTTCTGAAACATGATTCTTCTCTGGTGCCTTTCTTTTTGCAGGCTTCTAACGCCTCCTGGGACTCCTCTTTTCCCTTCATCCTCGGAAAGTGAAGTTCAGTCAACTGTAGCAGCACCGAGAAGTAGCACCTTAGTCAGGTCGTCTTCCACAACAAAAGCTTCAAGGGTAGGCTTCTGCCTTCTTTACTACCTATGATTCTCTTCAGTTGCATAATATATAGTGATACATTATCATCGCTTCAGTTTGCTTTCTTCTATTTTGTGTGCTCGAGGTACATTACAGAAACTCAGAGTTACTTGGTACATGTTAATGTTATGATACAAAAGCGCTTTTCTAAGCAGGGATAACGATGATCCCTCTTCAGTTGTATGATCTAGGATGTTTATTATTGCTTGCCATATCTGTTTCAGCTTTCAGTTTCACACTCAGAGAGCAACAATTCTTCAAGGCCAGCTAGGAGCAGCTCTGTGTCTCGGTCTTCTGTCTCCACTCCACAGTATAGTAATTATTCCTCAAACAGGTCTTCATCAATTCTTAACACAAGCTCAGCTTCGGTTTCCTCTTACATAAGGCCTTCCTCCCCAAGTACACGTAATTCATCTACTACAAGACCTTCTACTCCATCTTCACGCCCGACAGCATCGAGGTCCTCAACTCCTTCAAGGGCTCGTCCATCCCCCACCAGCTCCTCCATTGACAAACCAAGGCAAATTCAAAGTTCAAGGCCATCCACTCCTAGTTCTAGGCCCCAAGTTCCTGCAAATTTGAGTTCTCCTGCAGCCCGGTCAAATTCCCGTCCATCTACACCCACTCGACGAAACTCCGCTCCTTCACTCTCTTCTGTTGTAGGCGCTCCATCTCCTACAGGGCGTGTTCTATCAATTAATGGACGCAGCTCAACATCAACATCTCGACCAAGTTCCCCTAGTCCTCGCGTCCGGGCTTCACCTCAGCCAATTGTCCCTCCTGATTTTCCCCTTGATACCCCTCCCAACCTCAGAACAACATTGCCAGACAGGCCAATTTCTGCTGGTAGATCCCGCCCAACTCCTGCTGCATCAGTCAGGGGGAGTCCAGAGCCTACATCGACTGTTACCATGCCTAGAAGGTCGGCATCGCCTACTGTCTCAAGGGGAAGACTAACCGACACTCCTGGAAGAGGTCGCGTGAATACCAATGGACACCTCAGCGATGTTTCTGAACCTAGGAGACTTTCAAGTTCCTCTGATTTGGGGGGAAGGAGACCTGTGAAGGCTTCTACAACTACAGCGGAAAGCAATGGATTTGGAAGGTCTATTTCAAAGAAATCACTTGACATGGCCATCAGACATATGGTATGCTTCACCTTCTGTTCTGAAGATCGAACTTAATCCTTATGCTGTTGATTATGCACAGGGCACGAGGAACACAAGTTCTATGATGCCATCGAATTATTATTTTCGTTGTTCAACGTATTTTAACGCTCAAATCTGCTCATGTGGTGCAGGATATAAGAAATGGCCCTGGTAGCATGCGCTCAGGTTCAGGCAATACTCTATTTCCCCACAGCATTCGATCGGCCACTTCCAAAACTCAGTCCATTGCTTCAAATAACTCCGAGGCCATCGATACCGACTTTCAAACGAGCAGCAACAGCTTTATGGAGAGAGGAAACCATTTACATAGATCCTCAGAAGGTGGAGGAGAGAATGGACGGTTTTCTGCAAGCTTGAACCATTTGGACATCTATGAGAGCTCCCGTTATGATGCAATATTGCTTAAAGAGGACTTGAAAAACACCAATTGGCTGCACAGCGCAGATGATAAAACCGATTTGGGTTCCATTTTGGATAATGGATTTGAAGCTCTGCCAGAGCCTTTTGGCCTCCTATAACATCTAAAGATGATGATGGGGTTTGTATTCTACTTTTATTTTTGTTTTTAATTATCATTATTAATTTTTTGGCATCATTTTGGTTTTGAAAATGATGGAATCTGCCCAATTGCAGTGAAGCCTCAAAAGGGAGAAGAAAAAAAAAAAATATATATATATATATATGAAGAATTGTATGTGATTTTCTGAAGGAAAAAAAAAAAGTTTTGTTAGTTTCCTTTTTAATTGTAGGCTGGATCTGCTGTCTGCACTTTGAAGTAATCTCTGTACCCCAAATAATTTTTTTTTGGGATAAAGTTGTCATTTTGTCATCAGTAAACTTGTATTTGTAATAGGGACTATCCTGTTTTTTTTCTCTCTCTTTTTTTAAAAAGTTTTAGTTCTAATTTGATCCGTCTGAGTTTCAAAATTTTCTAGTTTATTCTATTTTGGTCTTTAAAAATTTTTAAATGTTTTTGAACTTTAAAAAATAACCATTATCATTATTTTTGCTTTATTATCATTATTTTTGGTTTTAACAAATGGAGACCATGACTTAAGTAGTAAAATTAAAATTGAGTATCTAGTAGATGGAGATCATGGGGCAATAAATGTTATTTACAGGAGAGCTAAATTTTTGAGAATATTTTCAAAATTGTTTAGGAAATTTCAAAAACAATATGATGAAATTTCTTGTTGTTTGTTTTCAATTTTTTTTTCAAAACAAAGATAATAATAGTATTAGAATTTTCTGTCTTATAAAATTCATAACAATATAATATAAAATCTTGAATATTTAATTTTCGTACACAAACTTTATTGTTTTTAAATTAAAATCTTAGATAATGTTTTTTGAAAAAAAAAAACATAAATAATGTAGTTTTAAAAGTAATAACAAAAATAAGTTAGTAAAATCGCTGGAGCCACGTGGGTTTTGAGGGAAATGCGATCCCCTACCATTTCTACTGTTATTTATTTTATTTTATTTTTAGTTTTAAGATTTTTTTTAATAAAATAATTTTTAAAAAATTACATAAATAATATAGTGGTAAAATCTAATTTGGTTGGGATGCTTTTCCATAGATTTGTTTTCTAACCTAAAATAGATTTGTTGTCTATTTGATCTTATTGTTGTCGGAAATTTGGAGTATTTTCTTTTCAATTTGTACGTTATCATTATACATCGTTGATGTTTTTTCGACAAATTAGACTAATATATTTTTATTTATATTTTTTCTATAAAATATATTTATTTGTTGGATGTTGATGTATGCATGGATCTATACTTTTAATTATATATTCAAAATAGCTAAAATAATAATAAAATAAATAATATTTGTTTGTAAAATAAATAACAACATAGATATAAATATATTAAAAATATTTTAA
This sequence comes from Momordica charantia, assembly GCF_001995035.1. The sequence continues at coordinate 1,400,477 of NW_019104517.1, read as the reverse complement.
GAAAATCGCATATCCACCTCATATATGACTTGGAACTTAAATCGCATCCATTATCTCCAATTTATTACTTTGATTTTGACCAACATCTAGTATATTTTTGTCAATAGTTTGGATCCTTTAATTTTGTAATTTTTTTACTTAAATTACATTTACTTTGTTATTATTTTTAACTCTACATTATTTTTGTGATTTATTTTTAAAATTACATTATTTTTACAATTAACCCCTCTTTTTTCTTCTTGAAAGCACCTCATTTTCTGGTAATTTCTGTTAATTTCCGAACCTACCCCACGTGTTATATTACAAGAAGAGGCCCAACTGGTAGGGCCCAAAAAGATGGAGGCCCAACCCAAAATTCATTCATCTTCGTCTCTAGAATAAAAATAAAAAATAAATTGTAAAGAATCTGTCCACCATAGCCAAAATATTTGCCATATTTATAAATATAGCAATAGTTTTTAGATCTTATAAATATAAAAGATATTTGGAATCTGATTTTTTTGTTTTTTATTTATATCGTTTACCTTTCTCGATTTTCAAATATATCGATGTTTTGTCGAATCATGTATATCATTGTTTGAGCTTAATGTTCCCTAAAAGTAGATTGAACTTTTGCTTTCTTTTGTGTGGGTAAAAAATTAGGAAACTTTTTTTTAATGTCTTTTCTATGTTATTTTATTATCGAAATTAAATATTTTAAAGGTTAAATATATGTTTTAGTTCTTAATATTTGAATTTTTCCAATTTAACCCCTGACATTTTAACATTTTTCAATTATATGGTCTCACCGTTATGAATGTTAAAATTGGTTAATGATAACTTACATAACACAATACTTAGTGAGTTAGTAAAAATATAAGGAATGGATGATGTCACCTAAGAAAATAAAAGTTGATTTTTTTTTTTTCAATTTCTTAGTAATTTGGTGGGAGGAATTGTCTCCTCTATTTTTTTTTGTTTGACTCATTAATTACTCTGTTAGGTAAGTTTGTCATCGGCCAATTATAAACATTCATCGATAGTAAAGGTATGACTAAAAAAATGCTAAAATATAAGATTATAAATTGAAAAAACACAAAAATATTAAAGATTAAAAAAATATTTAATCTAATTATAATATTATAGAGTTAAAAGTTTAACAAAAACATGTACGACCAGATGTAGCCAACTAGAGCATAGCTTAGCGGGAGGCACGTGTATGTATTCAACCATAAGATTGAGAGTTTGAATCCCCACGTCCACATTAGTATAAGGTTGAAACTATTTTGCATTTATTTTGCAAAATACAGAGATTAAAGATTCATTTAGTAATACTTTTTATTTCTTGCTTTCAATTTTTGAAAAATATTAGCATCTAGTAACTGTTTTTGTTTTTCTCTTTCTCATTTTTCAGATACACCTCTAGTAAAAATTTTGGAAACAACGATAATCAAGTTTCTTGTTCTATTCCTAATTTGTTTTTTAATTTTTTAGATAAAGTCACTGTTTTATCATTTTTATTTTTTAAATGCATAGTACACATCAAAAGAACAAATACAACATTCAAATTAAATTTCATATAAACCTTTTAAGTTTTTTTAATCTAAAAAATTATAGAACAAGAAAGAATAGATAGTTACCAAATTATGCTTTCGTTTCTTTTTTTAATAATAAAAAAAAGTGATGAATTCTAATTTTCTTAATTGAAAAAACAGGAAACAAGAAACATATATGCTAACAAATGATCTTTTGGACTAAAAAATTCACATATTAAAATTTTAATTTACAGGAGTATAAATGATGGCCCATTTAATTATATAAAATTCCAAGTCAAACATTAATAAAAACATATTTGTTGTTATAAAAAAAAAAAAAAAACATAGTGCAGTTCAACCACTTCCACATTTTGAAGAAGAAAACAAAATAAAACAAATGTACAAATTAAATTACAGCAGAGATGTCTTTGTTATTAGCATCACCATTTTTGGCCCAACCATTATTGACCATTTTTCTCTTTTTGTTTGAATTTGGTTGGTGAACTCTCATTTCAATTATAATATATTTCCTAAAATTGATCAAATTATTACACAAATGTAATATGTTCTAAACTTATTGAACAATGTTGATGAATTATTTAGAATTATTTGTATCTCAAATAAAACTCTTTGCGATTTAAAAGACCAAGAATGAAAAAATCATCTCTCTCGATCAACTTGAGTGTAGCTAAGACATATATTCTTGACCAATTGATTGGAGGTTCGAATTCTCAATCACATTCGGACTCGCAAAGTTCAGATTGTATGTATGGAAGTACGAAAGACCTGCAAAACAGAGTTAGCACTCTGAGGCTCTAGACAGTACATAAGCCGATCTATATTCGAGAGAGAATGTATTTTGAGTACCTTATATGAGAGGTGGGACTCTCTATTTATAGATGCAAGCTCTCGATTGGACTTCCAACAACCTAGGACCAAGCTATCGTGTTGGAGAGCATGTCTATCATGTGTGCACCTGCGGTTATTCTTTAACTTCGATTCGTACCTAACAAAGGTCGACCAGTACGTAAAATGTAGCCCGACTCGACTTCAGATATTGAGACGAAAGAACTTGTCTTCATTAAATATTTTCAAGCATCGTCGATGAATAAATAAACATGGTTATCTAAAGATATCAAACATTTAAAATTTCAAACAACCGATTATCGAGTTTATGTCATGTATTTAAAATTTTAAAACAAGTGGTCCCAAAGTATAACATTAAAAAAAAAAAAAAAAACTCTTAAAAGCAAATTTGAAAATAAAAGCATGAAAAATATTTTAAAGAATCACTTCCGAACAACCATATTAAAAAATAAATAAATAAATGGTATAGAAAAATTACAATATATAATATTCAACCATTGGATATATAGTAAATATTCTCCTTCTTTTTCTTGTGATAAAAAAAAAAAGATGCACAAAATATCTAATTTAATGAAGCTTTTGAACCAACCTATAATTTTGGACCACCACTAAAAACATAGGGCATCCAATGCCCTATTAGACAACAATAATTATCATTTTAATAAGGACCAAATAGCAAATTTTAATTTATTTAATGATCTTGTTTACGATTTAAATTTCTTTTCTTTTTACTTTTATCTTAGTTTATTTTTATTTTTCAAAAGGCATCACGTTAATTTTTTTTTATTTATTCGGTCGAAATCGAGTATTTGAGACCGAAAAAATTTTAAAATTATGAAATCCATGAACAATGGTCTCAACAGTTTAATTGAACCAAACGGCAATAAAACTTATGGCTAAAATTAAAAAACAAATTTCATTCATATTTCTAATTTAGTTAATGAATTAAATGTTGGAATTAAAATGCTACTACAACATTACTGTTCCTTGGGAAATTAAATTTTTATTGAATGAATTATTACAGTAGATGCTAGTGGAATTTGAAAATTTATATATATATTTTTTAATAAATCCATTCTTTTGATTTCTTAAAAAAACAAAGCCATATTAATTTTATATGGATAAAATATTCCATTCAAGAGATAATTAATATTTTATTTACATGAGGAATATTTCTTCTTTTCAAAAATAGATATTGACCATACCTATTGTGAGAGGAGATCCTATTCTTTCTTGGAATATAGGACTAAATTTTTGGTTTTAATTTTTTAAAATTATAATCTCGCTTTTCTAATACATTTTTTTATTTCAATTTCATCAAGATTTAAAAAATGGTAAGAAAACAATTAAAAATAAGAAAGCATAATAATAAGGTTTTAAAAATTTTAATTACCTTGTTGAATTTTCATGAGAATAATTTCACCAACTATTTTTCACATTATATAGTTTCCAACAAAAGGAAATTAAACAAACAAAGTGCCATAGATTTTGAAAGAGGCTTTCAACCACCCACCCTTCAATTATTTTATAAATATTCAATGCTACCTAATTGAAATATGATTTAATAAAAGTTAGGTTAAAATATTATTTTGGTATTTGTAGTTTCAGCTTTGGTTTGTTTCGGTCTATCTACTTTCAAAATGTCTATTTTAATTCCTATATTTTCAAAACGTTTGTTTAGATCCTGTACTTTTAAAAATTGACCATTTTTTATACACATTTGAAACTCCTTAATATAAAGCTATTGATATATTTCAAGTATAGTGTCGTGTTGAAAATGTGATTGAAACAAATTTAAATGAGATAAACATTCACTTCTTAAAGGTACAGGAACCATAACAAACGTTCCAACATTCCAGGAAGTAAATGGACAAAAATAGATAAAAATTAAAAATATAGATCAAAATGGAAATTTTAAAAGCACATAAACAAAAATGCACAAAAACTGAAGATATAGAGATCAAAATAGTATTTTAACCCAAAAGTCACCTTATAAATTTAGCCCACGTAATTTCAACATTCTACCCGTTTAGTCTATAAATGTAAAAATTATTATAAATATTCAATTTTCAGTCTTGTTCTACCGTTACCAACCCTACATATTGGGAGAAAGAACACGCACACGCGTGTATATATTATATATATATATATATATATATAATGTGGAGTTCTCTACTATTTTTGTCATGTTATTAATTTCTTATCATTGAATTCCCTGCTATCCTAGTAAGTTATGAAGTTATTTTATCTACCTTGAGTGAGAATTCGAATATTCGACTTTTTTAGTGCATCATATTTAAGATGGAGTTTCGAAATCATAACTTTTTAGTCGGAAATGAGTATCTTAACCAATTAAGTTCTATTAAAATTGTCATATGTTTTAACAAGTTGAGATGTGATTAAGTCGGCGATATATACTGCTTTATACTCAATGATAAATATCGTAAAAGATAATGTTGGTTTACTGGGCAGGTTAGTTAATTAAGATTAAATAAAAATTTATAAAATCAATGTATTGCTAATTGGAAAAACTAATTTGAAAAATTCAAAACAGTTTTTTTTTTTAAATCTTCATATTATTATGCATATTGAAATCACTCGTGGACCTTTGGCAAAAAGAAAACACTCTTAGTAAATCCATAATTCTAAAAGTAACTTAATTGTGATAATACAATTTAACTCTAAAACAAATTTTAATCTAACTTGACAGAATTAGAATACCTAATAGGTCGTGAGTTCCACTCCTACACGTCAAATTAACCAAATGAAGTTTAAAAAATAACTATTCAACGTGATGACCACATAAATATCATATTAAAACCATACAAATTTATTGACAATTAAATATTGTACAGAGAGTCTTACATTTTTCTCGCGATATTAGATGAGATGTTTATAGAGCGGCTCAAACACTCGTAAATATCCAACAAAACATGTTATTACCAATTTCGAAGGGAAGAAGTAATTTTTACATGAAAAATATTTTGTGTTGACCACGATAAGAATTTGATGGTTTTCTTTTTTCTTTTCCTCTCTGAAAAACGAAAAAGAAAAATCAGTTTTTTTCTGTATTTATCTATCTGTCAAAAATGATCGTTTTTTTCTCTATTTATCTATCTGTCAAAACTTTAATAATATTGGTAAAAAATAGTGCAAAACTCCATAGGAAGTCGCACTGCAAATCAGGGTCCAGTGATAAGCCGCCACGTGGACTCACAAAATCAAATGCAGCTATTACAGCTCCAACGAGTAAAAAAAAAGACAGAAAAAAGATTTAATTTTTCTTTTTCTTTTTTGAGTTCTGAGCAAATCCCAAAAGTGGCGGTGAGATTCCCATCTGAAGAACTGACTCCGCGGCGGAGAAGAGTGACTCGCGGCGGCGACGACTCGGGAGGGGAAAATGCGGCGGTGGCATCGAGATCCGAGCAATCGGAACAGTAAACGGCGGTGGCGGCGTTGGCTTCACGGTGAAGCCAAAGCCTGAGCTCAAACGGTTGATTCCTCTGCTGGGGAGAATCCGAAGACCCCCAAAAGGGGAAAAAGCAAAGAAAGAAAGAAGAAAATTAAAAGAAAGTGAGAATTTAAAGAAGAAAGAGAACAAATGTATTAACAATGGAACCCCAATCCCAACCACCATGGCTCTCTTAGTTGGTAACTGGCTTTAATTATCTCTCTCTCTCTCTCTCTCTCTCTCATGCAATTGCGTCTTCTTCTTCAAGAAATGCCGTTAAAGGTTGGGTTTCTCTCTGCTTCTCTCTCTCTATATCTCTTTATCTATTTTTCTCTCCTCCCCCTGCCCACCATTTCATTTACTTGCTGCTGCTGCTTCTTCTTCTTATTCTTCTTTTTCTTCTTTTTCTTCCTCATTTCAGCTCTTATTATTGGCTGCTATGCAATGCTCTGGCTCAATGCTCAAGGTTCTTTAGGTTCGATTTCTCTCGCTCTCTTGGGTCTGCTGAAATTGCCCTGTTCTTCTTCTTCTTGTTCTTATTCTTGAGTTTTATGCAATGTGGGTTGATTTTTGGTGGGGTTTTCTAATTGGGTTTTTAGATCTAGAAAATGGGTTTTGGAGTATTTGGAGAGCTGGTTTCTATGGTGGCTTGGAGTGAGAGATTACTTCTGGCTGTTTGGTTTCTGTGAATGTCAATTGGGAAAATCATTGTCAATGTCTCTGAAATTTTCAATGGGAATTTGGTTTGGGTTTTAGGGTTTGAAAAGGGTTTTTAAATCTGTCCTCTGTGTATAAGACTGATGCCGCCTTTTTGGCCATTTCTTTGACTGAGAGGACACCCTTTCACTGTAAGCGACTTGCAGTTTGAATTAATAAGAAGTCTTTGATTTACCAAATCTTCACTGGCTATTGTAAAATTCTACTGGGAACACCATCAACATTTGATTTCTTTCTACACGTCTTTAATTTTACTTTGAGAGTGCTGGTTTTTTGGCTCTTCTTCCATGGCTGACTTTTCTGTGGGTTGGCAAAAAGATTGGACCCTTCCCCTGTTTAATTATTCATCATCTTCTTCTCCATTTTGCTGTGGCTTTAGGTCTGATATGGGCCTCCATTATCAAGTGTTTCTCTTTTGCATTTGGTTGTTGGATTTTGATTCAATTATCAAAGTTGGAAAAAAGTAAAAGTTAGCTGAACTTTCCTTTTGGACAAAAAAGTAGAATTCTTGCTTCTTTTTTTTCCCCTCTCATTTAAAACTTCACAGAACATAATCAAGCAAAATCTTCTCCCCTTTGTTTCTCTCAAAGTTTTGCATTTTAGGTCCTAACTTTCCGGATTGTTGTTTTAATTTTTTGGATGAATACGCTTCGTTCTCGTGCATTATTTTACATCTATCTGTAACCATAGAATCATTTGGGCAATGCAAAAGGAAAATTAAAAAAGTGAAAAAGGGCTTCTATAAGCATTTCTTTTGCTGCTCACTTTAATGCTTTTTCTTTTCGCAAAAAAAAGGCTTATGCTTTTGTCTTTTCATTCCTTCTTCTCCATCCCCATATCCACACCACACGACTTGTAGATATTCATTGAAATCTGAATTTTTATTAGCGCTTAAGACATGTAATTGAGACAAATATGTGGCTTTCTCAAGATTCGGAAGGACTGGCTCGAGTTCCGGACAAGCTTCTCCCACTGGTGAATCCATCCTACTCGTGTAACAAGGAGCATACTCGTTACACCTAATGTGAAATGGGTAGTTAGATCTCCTTCATTTTTTATGAAAGTAGTTGAAATGATTACGCAGCCCTGTGTTATGTTTCGGAAGTGTAAAATTACCACTAACATCCTAACAAATCTCCCCTTCCCCCTCTTCCTGTCCTCGTAGGTCGGTTTGGCTTTTGGTTTAGTTTCTAGACGAGCTTCTTATTTTTGTTTTGATACCATATTTCTTAATTCTACATCACTCCTGCATTTTCTAACCATGCCTGTGATAGAAGGCTACTTTTATTTCTTTGCACTGATGTGTTAATTGCTTCTTTCTTTGCATTGAGATGAGTTTGGTCGATTCCAATCATTTTTGAGTTTGTAATAGATAGCAGAAATTCCTGATAATGTTTATTACTCTGCAGGGAAGAGAACTTGTTGATTACGTCCGGATTTCCTGCAACCACCATAGGCCTCCACTAGAAATCCTCCATGAGGCTACAATCCCTTTTTGCAACATCACCTTTACTCTTACTCATATATTTTCTCCCCGGAATTGTGGCTGACCTAAACTCAGAAAAGCAAGCTCTTCTCGAGTTTATTTCGATAGTTCCCCATGGTCGAAAGATCAACTGGGATCCTTCTACCCCAGTCTGTACTACTTGGGTTGGCATCACCTGCACTTCAGATCTCTCAAACGTGCTTGCTCTCAGGCTGCCTGCCGTTGGACTGTATGGTCCGATCCCCACCGATACACTTGGAAAGCTAGATGCCCTCAGAACTTTGAGTCTTCGATCTAATAATCTTAACGGAAACCTTCCATCAGATGTGCTATCCCTTCCATCCCTAAAGTTTATATATCTTCAACACAATAACTTTTCTGGTAAAATTCCTTCTTCCCTGTCTCCTGGCCTTACCTTCCTTGATCTGTCCTTCAACTCTCTCACGGGAAACATTCCGTCATCGGTACAGAATTTAACACATCTCACTAGCCTTAACCTTCAAAACAACTCCCTGACTGGATCTATTCCCGATATAGGTCACCCAAAGCTTAAGCAACTGAACTTAAGCTACAACCATCTAAGCGGTCCAGTTCCTGCTTCACTGCAATCATTTCCTCCTTCTTCCTTTGAAGGGAACTTACTGCTATGTGGCTCTCCTCTGAAAAATTGCTCTCTCAGTTCACCCTTACCGTCTCCATCTCCCACTTCTTCGATCCTGCCAAATAAAAAGAGGATAAATATTGGAGCGATCGTTGCCATTGCATTAGGTGGTGCTGCAGTTCTCTTCCTTCTGGTGTTAATGATTGTTGTCTGCTGTATGAAGAAAAAAGATGGCGAAGGTAGTGCTGCTGCAGTGAAAGGAAAGGGTAAAAGGAGCGAGCAACCGAAGGAGGATTTCGGGAGCGGGGTACAAGAACCCGAGAAAAATAGGCTGGTTTTCTTTGAAGGCTGTTCTTATAATTTCGACCTCGAGGACTTGTTAAGGGCCTCGGCCGAAGTGCTCGGAAAGGGGAGTTATGGGACTACTTACAAGGCTATCTTGGAGGATGGAACAACAGTGGTAGTAAAGAGATTGAAAGAAGTAGTAGCTGGAAAAAAGGAGTTTGATCAACAGATGGAGATTGTAGGGAGGATGGGCCAGCATTCTCATGTTGTGCCTCTCCGCGCCTATTACTATTCAAAGGATGAGAAGCTTTTGGTTTACGATTATGCCGCTGCTGGAAGCTTTTCGGCATTACTGCGCGGTATGGCTCTATTAAATCTCTCTCATCATATTTATTGCTTTTATGGATCTTTTGCTCTTTATGGATGAAAGCCAGAAAATAACGCTGCTCCCGTCGCATTCTGCAGGAAGCCGAGAAGGCGGACGAGCGCCACCGGACTGGGAAACAAGAGTGAAGGTTTCACTGGGGTGTGCCAGAGGCCTTGCACATATCCATTCAGCAAGTGGGGGAAAGTTCATCCATGGCAACATAAAATCCTCCAACATCCTTCTCACACAAGAACTGAATGGATGTATTGCGGATTTCGGGCTGACTCCTCTGATGAACTCCCCTGCTGTTCCCTCTAGAAGTACAGGTTACCGAGCACCGGAGGTGATAGAGACTCGAAAATCAACTCAAAAGTCCGATGTTTACAGTTTTGGAGTTGTTTTGCTCGAGATGTTGACTGGGAAAGCACCATCCCAATCGCCAGGCCGCGACGACGTAGTTGACCTTCCGAGATGGGTCCAGTCTGTTGTAAGAGAAGAATGGACATCTGAGGTGTTTGATGTAGAGCTAATGAAGTACCAGAACATTGAAGAAGAGCTGGTACAAATGCTCCAAATAGCAATGGCCTGCGTGTCTCGGATGCCCGATATGAGACCAACGATGGAGGAAGTCGTTAGGATGATCGAGGAAATCCGACCATCTGACTCGGGAACTCGACCATCATCAGAAGATAACAGAGCCGGGGACGGGGACGATGGCTTGAACACTCCGACCTTGTAACTGCTGTCTCACAGTGAGTTATTGGTGTGTGTGTGACGTAATTCTTTATATTTGGAGGGTCTCATTGTTGTAGGTTTTGATTGGGTCTGTATTTCTCTCTTGTAATAACCATGTCAAAGTTGTATCCATTATGTTCTTAGTTCAATCATTAGTTATTAAAATTTGATCATATTTTCATCACTTTGTATTTTTGGCTTTGTTAATTACTTTTTGCTACATAATTATAATTAAACGATTCTTGAAAAAAAAAAATATTGTTACTATGCAGTTTGAACTATTTATCATAAAGTATGGGAATAATTTTTCGATGATTATTAAAAAAAAGGAAAAAGGAAAAATTATAACACTTTTTCAAGTTGAAATTGTAATGTGATGAAATTGAAAGTACAGAGAAAGGAGAGTTTTTGAGATATATGTTAATTATCACTGAGTTATGCTCGTTTTGTAGAGGGATAAGAATTTCTCTACAAACTGTTCAAACTAAAATTGATTAGTGTTGCTATGCATTTCGAACCATTTATGGGCTATTGGATATAAAAATTTGGATACAAGCAATTCAATGATAAGTTCTTAATTTACGTTTACTTTGTATTCAATAATAAGCCAGTAAATAACAAATTCAATTTTAAATAAAAATGAGCAATTTTATGAAAAATAATGAAAATTGATACACTTTTGCTAAATTCAAGCTTATTAAATTTCAATTAGTTATTTCAATATAAAAGTATGTTTTTCGAAAATACATTATTTTATTTTATGTGTTTTCAAATTCATTAGCAAACAAAGTTTTGCAATTTTTAATTTAGATTTAATTTTTTTTACTCAAACTTAACAAAAATACGTATTTTTTAGTACAAAAAATATAGGGATAGGAGATTGAAGATTCGACCTCTAGAAGAGAAAAAAAAAGATGCATACATGCTCGTGTTTGCACTTAGGAAGAGTGTCTTGAAACTATTCCATTGAGTTTCCCTTACTCCGAATAACCACAACATTTATTTCACATACATATAATGATTTTTCAAATTGATTAAGACTACTGTTTATGTATACTTCTTTATGTTACTGATTGTTGCTTCATTAATAGTTTTTATACAGGAAACTAGGTAAGGTCAAGCCTAGTCAAGGTATGAGAGATGGAATAGCTTGAACGTTCAATAAAGGAATGACCTACACAAGAAAGGCAAAAATTCCGATGCTCAAGTCATTATAAGCTCAGACTTAATAGGGAGTTCGAGATAAAATTTGATACCTAATGCATAAGTGAGACTCTCTATTTATAGGTTAGGGCTCCAACAGGCTATCTGACAAAACAGTTATAAGTGTCGGTCTGAAGGTCGAACATATCGGGTGCCTAGGCTTAGACTATTCGAAGATTGCATTACTGGAGTACTTCTCAACAACGTATTGTGACTAAGTATAGCGCCTGAGACCTGTTCGAAGTGGCTTTTAAGCATGACATAGTCTACATGGAACTTTATTTGTCCTCCACATGACAATGTGATTTTCTCTCCCCAACAAATAGTTTCACTATTCGATTTTGATTTTTATAGGGTGGTACTAAAATCTAACCCTGATCAGACATAATTTTAACAAGATTATACCCTTAAGAACCAAAAAAATATTATTGCTATTTGAGCATGTAAAATTAGAGAAGCTACCGATTCTCACAAGTAAAAGAATGGATAAGATTGGAAGGCGGTAAGAAAATAAAAAAAAGGGGGATTTTTGGGATCGCTATAAATATTCTAAGTCCGCTGTGATTTGGGTTGGCGATTGGCGGAGCTCTTGGGTCTCCACATTCTCAAATTGCAGAAAAATCAAAGGGTAAAGAGACCCACCAAGAAGTAGCGGTTGGTTTCTGGGGGCGGCCCTGGATCTGCTTTCCAACTCTATTTCCCCTCCCCGCCGATCTT
>NW_019104517.1:1374728-1388399 GCF_001995035.1 Momordica charantia | reverse complement strand
TTCTCTGTTGAATCTGTTTCTCAATCGTCTGCTCTGTTCTTAGCTTGATGGGTTTTTTGCATCTTCTCGTTTTTGATCGTTTTTGCCTCTAGAACATGGCTTCGAAGCGTATCTTGAAGGAACTCAAGGATTTGCAGAAGGATCCGCCCACATCTTGCAGCGCTGGTGCGTTCTTAAGCTTTGATCTCTTTATTTTGTGATCTAAATTTTTGCATACGTTGTGGGAAATGAATGAATCGATTTCTGTTCCAATTTCATTTAGGGTTTTTGTGATTGATTTTGTTGTTGACCTTCTGATCTGTCTTGATGTGATGATGATTAGGGTGATGTTTTTGGAATTTTGATTTTGAGGATAGGTCCTGTAGCTGAAGATATGTTCCATTGGCAAGCGACCATTATGGGGCCATCTGATAGTCCTTATTCGGGAGGTGTTTTTCTTGTCAATATTCATTTCCCTCCTGATTACCCTTTCAAGCCCCCCAAGGTAAATGATGTTTTGTTTTCAAATGATCTATCGTCTGTGCAAGATGATTCTGTGTTTACCGTTTTTCTTTTCGTCGGAGTAGTATACGACCTCTGAACCGAGGTTTTGATGGTTGTGTATTGTTCAGGTTGCTTTTAGGACCAAAGTCTTCCACCCTAATATCAATAGCAACGGAAGCATTTGTCTTGACATCCTTAAGGAACAGTGGAGCCCTGCGCTTACAATTTCTAAGGTTGGTTCGACTTTTTCGTTTATCTTCTGGTTCCTGAATCTGGCCTGTCATTGTGTGATGTCTACATGATGAATATAACTTTGGTCATGTTTGGTATACAATACATGTGCTTTTGTTGTAATAAAGTTATGTGTGGCGTAGCATGGATTGCGTACTGGTTTGAAAGTTCCATAGTTGATGGAGAATCTTAGAATACCCGAGTAACACTGGTAAATTCATGACCTTGGTAGCATGGCCTTTAATCAACAGCATAGTTCAATTTCTGCTTTTGTTTTCTTGGTGGGTGTCTGTGGTTTGATCACATAAGCATTCTGGAAATTGTCTGAATCACGATCTTGCTGCTAAGTTAACATAAATTTTTGGGTTGAGTGGTAGTTTAATATGGTATCATAGTAGAAGGTTCTGTATTCGAACCCCATTTTCCTCACTAGTTCATGATTTCTTTTTTAGTTAAGAATAGTCCCATTTCCCCCCTTTTATCATTGAGATGATGGGCCCTGCTTGTTGCATTATTCTCATGGCGTGCTAACACCCCACCAATCCCCGAACGGTTTGCCCCACCCAAAGGACAGCTCTCCGGGGCAGTCGAGAACAGTCATTAATTTGTGTTTCCACCCTATAAAAGTGTTGAGGAAGAAGTGGTTGTTGTGGCCATCATCACTTGTTAATATGTAGGGTACCTCAGCTGGCATCAATGTTTAGAGAAGCCCTCATTCTATCTACATTGCTGTGACTTCGTTATCATGGAATAAGATCAGTTTCCCATCTGTGAACTTGCATTCCTCATCAGCTTTATTGATTTAGATTTCACTATAGACCCGCACAACTGCTACTCGCAATCCCGCTTGGGATAAAGTAAAAGAACGAGATTGACATGATTTCATTTCCCTTTCATCTTGTCAAATAGACGGGCAAATACCTAAAAACACTAATGTCTAATGGTGTTGATGAACCAGGTCCTGCTCTCCATATGCTCATTGCTGACCGATCCAAACCCAGACGACCCTCTCGTACCGGAGATCGCACACATGTACAAGACTGATCGAGCCAAGTACGAAGCGAGTGCACGGAGCTGGACTCAGAAGTATGCGATGGGTTGAGATGCAGTGTCGGTGATGGTGATGATGATGACGATGGTGGGTGGGATCTTTAGCATGGCATCCTTCTGTATTTTCCTTGGTTTCTTGCAGTTATTTGGGCTGTGTAGGTAAAAAGAAAAAAGAAGTTTTATGCTGTTTTTTTAGCTTTGCCACTGAAATTTAATTTATGAATGAAAGATGGAAGCAAGTGTCTAAGATTGTCAAATTAACTGGATTGAACATTCCCTCTTAAATGGGGATTTGATGCAAGCACTTATTTATCTCATTCCTAAGTTTTTTTTTTCCCCTTTTCCTTTCTTGGATTTTTGGCACTTTTCTAGGATGGGTCGGGATTTCTCGCGGGGAATTTTTTGTTAACCCATCTCTGGAAAATATCCTTATTCGAAAGACGAGATGGAGATGGGGATTCTTTAGGGGAGCTTGTTAGGAATATGGTTCTTAATCCTTTCAAAGTTTCAATTCGATAAATTTCAATTTTTAGAGTTCAGATTTCAAATTCAAAATGATGCCCCATAAGAAGTTGATTGGTACTACTGATTAATTTTCTTGAAAAATAAATTGTAATTGATAATAAAATCAATTGATATATATATTTTTAACTATCGTTCGTTTTGTGAAGTTTTTCTTAATAATAATTGTATAAAAAGCCATACCAATGCCTTTTTGTTTTTTAAAAAATAATACTTCACAGCGAGGTTGGTAAGTCAATTTCAACCTTAAATTTTTTATTTTATCAATTTGTACATTATAACTGAAAAAGTAGTACAATTAATAACTCCTCGGATAACAAATTTAAAATGCCCGTGAACCAACTAATAAAATCATACATATTTCTATAAAAAAAAAAAACTCTCAAAATCATGTCACGAAATTATGAATATACTCGAATCCAATCAAAATAAGAGTCACTCAAACTTAGTAACAACATGTCCAAATCCAACTAATTAAAAATATCTAACACAATTGGAAGAATAGTATCGAACATATTTTATTATCTAACTATAAGAACGACCATGGTTAGTCACAAATCTTTAGAAAATGAAAACTTAATTAATCGAGGGTCGTAATGTTCTCGTTCTTTGTTTCTCATTTTTAAGAAATATTTAGAAAATTATATAAAAATTTTGGAAACAACAAAAACAAGTCTATCTTTCCATTATTTTTTCAAAAACATGAATAAAAAATATTATTTTATAATTCATGAATAATAAAATCCATAATTAAAAAGGACAAGTATAACCTTAGATAATGAATATTTAATTAAAAAAATTCCATTTTTTTTTACTTTAAAATTTATAAAACAACAAATCAGAAACCATTACCAAACATGTTTTTCTTTTTTTTTTCTTTTAAATAAATAACAATAAATAATAGACAATTACACAATGCAGTTTGGTTATGATTTATTCATATAAAACAAAAGCAAAAACAAAAAATAGAAACATGCACTTAAAATAAAATAAAAAATTCAATTTTTTATATTTATGAAAGTAATATTCATTAAATTACTACCAAAAGAAATAAAGTCGGAAAGAAAATGTATATTAAAAAGATGTTACGTTCTTACAATTTCTTGTATGAAAGTTCAAAGTCTGCATTTTTACCACAGCCAACGTGCCAATGAACTGCAGAAAGTCAATATACAAAATCTAGGGCAAACCCAACTTCACTTTTCTTCTTGATTCCAATCTGAGAGACAGATCCTTCCAATTTTCCAGTTTTGGGTTCACTCGCGTTGCCTTATCCCCTCCGATTCGAGCTTTTTTCCCATCAAAACCAGCCCGGAGGAGAGATTTCGATTGCTGTGGTATTTTATTTGTGTTTTGTTCATCTTCCTTCGCTCCTTTCCTCTCCGCTTTGACGATTTCTGGATGCGATCATCTGCCACTGATTGACTCGAGGCTCCATTTCGGGGGTTCTTGAGGGTAATTTTCTGTTTCTTTTTAATGGGATTCTGCTGTGCTCTGTTTGAATTATTCTTCAGCGATTCGTTTGTGAATCTGGTCAAATGGGTTGCTGCGTCTTCCGCATTTAATTTTGCTTGCCCAACTTTTAATTGGGGAACAGCTAAGGAGTATTCTATTCTGCTAATGATTTTATTCTCTTTCTTTCTGCTGCAGTTCCCCTTTTTCTTTTTCCTAAGGGAATCACATTTCCTTGCTTTACCAATGGGCCAAAATAAGTTTTAAGAGTTTTTACGACTTTGGAATAATGGGAGAGAGGTTTTTGCAGTTTGTCAACGTTTTAGCTGTTAAGATTGCATTTAGCACTGTAATTAAAGTAGAGCGAGCCTATTTTTGATGTCTTCTTACCCAGAATTTATAACCTATCTGTGAATTGAAATTACTTGCAATAGAAAGAAAAACGTTGTATTTTTTTTTTTACCTTGATAGCACATCGCTATTCTGATAGTTTTTCCTTGTTTCAGGCTAATCTGTAACACATAGGACACTTCGAAAATCTGAACTCAGACCATCAAATGGGACTTTGCTCTAGTAAGGTAAGAACCGTATGGAAATCTTATGTGAGTGACGTAAGTAGTTGTTGATGTTTTATGATTTCCTTGTTTTGTTTTATGACTTAAGGAGTTTATGTGTAAGTAGTTGTTTTATGGTTTCCATCAAATGGGTCCCCAGTGGTGTGGCCTTTGTAAAAATTCTTCTGAAGACCTTGACCATATCCTATAGAGTTGCCAGCTCGTGCAGTCTATTTGAGGCTGGTTCTTGGAGGTTTTTGGGGAGTATTTGGATAAAGTGGAATAGTAAAATTTTTAGGGGTTAAGAGGTCTTGGGGGAAATTTTGGGAGCTGGTTATATTTAATACCTCTCTATGGGTATTTGTTTCTAAGGCTTTTTGTAATTATCAGTTAGGTGTTACTTTTTGTATTAGAGTCCCTTCTTATAGGTTGGTCCCCCTTTGGTAGGTTTGTTTTTTGTATGCCACTTTATATTTTATCATTTATCAAATAAAAGTTTGGTTTCTTATAAATAAAAAAATATATATATTCCCTTGTTTTGTTGGTCTCTTGAAAATTTTAATTGATTGTGAAACTTGTATAGAATGTGAAATCATGAGAATGATGGGTCAGGGCATTGCTTGGCCCAGGCTATGTGGGGTTTGAAAGAGGACTGGACATGTTTGCTTCTCCCGTTAATTGGGTTTGTAAATTAGATTTATTAATTTTCAATCTGTTTGAACAATATAATATTATTTTGGGTGATAGCATTCTGGAGGTTTTTCTTTGTCGTTTAAAAAATGAGGTCGTTACTATATCACCTTAATTATATATGGGTATGGTTGAAGATGGTGCTTTATCATTATTTGCATTCCATCATGGGAGGGATACTATCAAAACATTTTTGGCAGGAAATGTATAATTATAGGAAATATCATTTCCATATGATCTAAGTCCTGACATCAGCAATGCATCAAATTTTATGGCCCAAATTTCTTTTGAAAGGGAAAGAAAAATGATTCACACTTTCGAGAATTTAGCTTGATGCATGTTTTATGTGATCATTAACATTCATCTATCTGGGAAATTATTATGTTTGCTATTCCCAGCCTGAAACCAGAGATGATGAGCCTGAAAATCATGTTGAGTTTTCTGCTGGGAATGTGCATCTCGTCACGACCAAAGAAGCTTGGGACGAAAAGTTGGCAGAAGCTAGTAGGGGTGGCAAAATTGTAAGTTTTTCATTGTTTTATATGCTGCAGTTATAGATAGGTAATGCTTTATTGCTTTTAATATGTTTGATCAATTGAACAGATTAAAATATTTAGTTCCTGAGTTATGTAATCATCGGAACCTTAAGCACCGCTGCTGGTCCCAGATGATTTGATGCTCAAAGATGAAGCAGGCCTGTTTTTCAGAAACCAAAATAGTTGGGGAAAAGCTCTCATGCACTTATATTCCTGTTCCATCAACCTTGTTCACAATCATGCTTTATTTTACATGTATTGACATCCGAAAGTTAAATGGTGCTTAACGGTAGAGTATACTTCAGGTAGCTAAATAGTTAGTAAGGCTTTTGTGACGACAAGTTGGATGGTATTGTTGGGCGTCATGGATTATGGTTTGAACTTGAGAATGATAGTTATACCCTGATTTACTGCCTAGGACTTTTATTCCTCCCCTGCCATTTTTTTATTCGAGAAAAAAGAATGACTCACTAAGGTTAATGAAGGAAAGAGGAGAGTTCCAGAAGGGCATTTCACCTCTTAGCCATGGTATCATTAATTCAACAAGTGAGCAGTCTAACTATTCATATCAAGGATAACGTTTTGTTTGATGATGAAGAAGATTTTAATGTTAGTGTCAGTAGTGAGGATTCGGCAGAATTTTTGGAAAACTAAGAGGTTGTTAATGAAGATTTATAAGAGGTTTTCCTAATTGAGGATTTTAATTTACTTTTTGCAGAGGATAACCACCAATTACACTCTTTTCCAAAAAATGGATATCATTCTTTCTCCTTCTCGGGAGTAGCCTTTGGTAGTCGAAAAAGCTTCTTGTGCAGATAATCAAAATTTATTTTTAATTTTTTGAAGATGGCCTTACCCTAGTTCCAATCACTGAATAGATAGACTTTAATTATGGGCAACAGGTATTTGGTTAGTTCCGCTTCGCAGCAGTGCTGAAGGTTGAGATATTATAGTTTTATTGTCTTCTTAGTGGAGGGAGGTTTTAGATTCTTTACTTCTTCTTTCTGGCAATCAGTTTGTGTTAAGTGATGGTTTCGGTTTCCTCCTCAGTAGTCAATCCTTTTGATTTGGCAAGCTTTATTGATGACAGCTTTTCAGCATCTGTTCTTGGGTTTCAGATCTCATCTTTCTCGTGGGTTTTTTGTTTCTATGTTTTATTTGTTTTTCTTTTTCTTTTTTTCGCTTCCTTGGGGAGCTTGTATCCTTGAACCTTTTCTTCATTTTCATATTATCAATGAAAAGTTTGTTTCTTGTTAAAAAAAAAAAAACCACTAAACTGGGACCTGATACTGCCATGTTTTCCATAATCTTTAAAGATCTATGTGCACCGGAAACGAAAATGAAAAGAAAATACTTTGCTCTCTTTTAAGTCATTTGATAAATAATTTATTGCTTCATGCCTTTATTTTCCCCCTGCTTTTGGTCATTCAAACCATCCACCCATGCTTTATGTCTGATCAACTCATTTAAACCCTGTTTGTGTTCCTTGACCAACTTTCAGCATACTTATTTGTCAAACGATGGGTTTAATCCATTCTTAATTGAGATTATGCATTTGACATGACAGGTGGTTGCGAACTTCAGTGCAACATGGTGTGGTCCTTGCAAGATGATTGCCCCATTCTACAGCGAATTGTCGGAGAAATACCCGTCTTTGATGTTCCTAGTGGTTGATGTTGATGAACTAACTGTGAGTAGTGAAGAACAATATCATTTAGGGAAGACTTTGTTCACTCCTTGATATTTAACTGATTGTTATCTCTAACTACTGCATCTAATTGACATAGAAAGTAATGTTTTTTTCTTTGAGAATATAACCTTACAATTGTAAGGTGGACATTCGAACGGTCAGCCTATCATAAAGGTTATCGATATCTTAACTATTGAACTATGCTCATGTCGGTGACATAAGAGGCAATTTGATTAACATAGCCTGTAAGGTTATAATTGTTTCCAATGAAAAGTTAAAAAAGTTTTGCTATCCATAGGCATATTGGTGTAGAACAGGAGGTTTGATGCAAAGGGCGAAGTGTTCCATGTTCAATAAGTTTATCGTACTGTTACAGAATGGAGTCTGATAACTGAATAAAACATTGTGTTTGCTACTCATTTTGATTAAATTCACAGCATTTTTTATTCACTTGTAAGTTCTACATTGTCTAAGTCTGTTTGGTACACAATACATTTCTGAGTAAAATTGGGTTTTTATCTGTTGCAGGACTTTAGCACTTCTTGGGATATCAAAGCCACTCCTACCTTTTTCTTCCTGAAAGAAGGGCAGCAAATCGACAAGCTCGTCGGAGCGAATAAACCTGAACTACAGCGGAAAATTACTGCAATGGCAGATTCTGTGGCGCACGATCATCGGATATGACTTCTGGTAAATATCATTTTGAAGCCCTTTTGAGTAGCTTCTTTCTGTATTGTGGATGTATGATTTTCTCTGTATAATGCTTCCCTTTTTCAAGTGTAGACATGTGAGGTTGACTGAGTATGAGTAATATTTATTCTGAAATTATTGAGACTTCTTCAAGCTTGAGATTTTGATTTCTTGTTCCTTTGGGAGAAAAAAAATGTTAGATTTTCCGAGCTTGAACAGATCTCTCGTTTGAGAATGATTTTGTTTCGTTTTTCGATTTCCTATGTTTTTTTTTAAATAAGTTTTTCAAGTTTTGAAAACATATTTTTCATCTTAGACAAACTTAAAATACAAAATAGATTTTTAGAAATGTTTTTCTTTTAGATTCAAATTTTGACTAAAATTTTTAAAACACTTTTTAGAGTAGATTAGATGCAAAGGAAATTGTTCATCATCATACGTATATGTAAATAAAAATATTATCAAATGGGAACTAAAAATTCAATTATTGGACTTTTTCTTTAGAAATTTGGGAAACTCATGTCCTGTCGTATAAATTTGTTCTCCCTCACTTTGGACAATTATCCATTTAGCATAATTTGGACAAATTATATAAAAATAGCAGTTAAAATAAATAATTACTAATATAATAGAAATTAGAATCAATCTATGTATATATATATGTTCTACGTTCACATAAATAAAGGAGTTAAATATAATAACATATTAAATTATTATATTTTTAGTCAATTAAGGATTCATCCTTTGGCAAAATGAAAATAAATAAATTGTTATGAATTAATCATTCATCTTTTTTTTTTTTTTTTTGAGTACTCATGATTCGTCCAGTTAATTAATGATTCTCTTTTTTAAAAAAATTATTAGTATTTAAGAAGTTTAAAAATATGAACGTATTTATAAACAGTTAATTATTTTGTTTAAACAATATTTGCAATTATTTTTACATGAATACATATTTAATTTTGATTTTCACATAAAATCCCATCCAAGATATTGTAAAGATGAGGCAGCACTCATGTGGTTTGTTCATAATTTAGGAGACATTTTAAATAAATTTTGGTCATGAGATGTAAATCATTTATTGAAATGTCTCCTCTATACTAAAAAAATAAAAATAAAAATAAATGTCTCCTTTATATTCTGAATGCTGATTTGTCCCTTTTTTTTTTATTAAAAAAGAACATATTTCTTCTTTTAGTCAGAGATTCAACAGGTTCATGTCACTCTGAGTTCGTGCAAGTGTTGTGTTGCGTTGTATTATCATTACATTTAAGTTAAGGAACTTTAAGATTAATAAATAAAAATTTTAAAAAGTATAAAAATTAAGTATGAATGAAAAGGGATTGAGAAGATTGTCCCAAATATTTATATTTTACATTTCAATTTGATATTATTTTAATTTTTTAATTCTCCGATAAAGAGATTTTTTTTTTTTACCACTTTTGACATTATTATTATTTTATATCACTTTTGGAACAATATCTTTAACTAATTAAAATTACTTCTCTGGACTAGAAAAGAAATTAAAATTACTTTTTCATTTTCTTATTTTATTTGACCACTTCGTCAAAACTCAAAAGTACTTTTATAAACTTTTGAGAATGGAAAAATAGAATGCTTTTTCAAATGTAATAAGTGCCTCGGAAATGCAATACAATTATGAAATCTAATTGAATATACAATCAATAAGATTAATTTTTTTTTATCTCTATTATATGTATATATTCAATATATTTTTGAAGCTAAATATATCAAAATGGTTGGTAATTCTCAAATTGATTCTTAATATTTTAATATTCTAAAAACATATTAAAAGTGATTGTTGAAAATTGGTTAATTAAAAGCTAACGTGTAATTAAATAATTATTTTATCACATATTTGAACATGTAAGTAAATCACTTAAAAGAAATAAATCTTCGATCATATGAGCATCAAGGTTTTATTTTGCTTATGAATGAGTTAGGTTTCATTTATTAGGCAGTCCAAATATCATATCTAATTTTGTATTTTTTAACAAAATTATGAATGACTTAATTGAAATTTTTTAATACAATAAGGGTAAAATTGAGAATTTGAAAAGATAGCCTGTATTGAATTTTTCAATTAATTTTAGATGAAATTAATGATTTAAAATGATACCTTATAAAAAATTGAATCATCAACTTTTAAATTTGTAATAGTTGTCATATCCATTAAGCTAAGCTCAAATGGAAGACTTTAAAATAACATCTTTTAATATACCGTTTCGTTAGCACTTTTAACGAGTCGGTTTTTTTTTTTTTTTGGTAGTAGTAGTAGTCGTCATCGTCGTCTTGTTCCAAATCTAGTAAATTATCTGGAGTTATGTGAGTGTATTTGCAATTCGTATATTCAATTTTGGTTCATTTTAGTCCCTACATCTTCAAAATGTCCATTTTGATCTTTGTACTCTTAAAAGAGTGACAATTTTGATATCTATGTGCAAAACGGTCACTTTTTAAAAATACAACTAAAATGAACAAAAGTTGAAAATATAAAGACTAAATTTAGCGTTTTAAAGGTAGAAAGACTAAAATGAACCAAAGTCGAAAATACATTCACCAAAATAGTATTTAAACATTTCCGATCATTAAATTAAAACATGGACATTTCCTACTCATTCAATAAATTATACTTTGAAATCACCTATGAATTTTAATGTTCAGTTGTGACAAAGACTAGTTTGAAAAGAAGGAAAAAAAAAGATAGAAACTGAAACTGAAAAACATATTAAAGATGAAACTTTAAAGAATGACATAAACATTAATGACAAAATAATACACTTAAAGTAGTCAATAATAAAGAAACAGAGCATGCAGAAACCACACATGGAGGAAAGTATGGAGTAAAATAAGTTGGAATATACCGATATTTCAATCGATATTTTATACATACAACAAATTATACTACCAGGCCACAATAACAGAGGAGATTTTTCTTGGATTTGAATAATTAGAAGCCTCAAAGAGAGAAAAAGAGGGAAGATTTGTAATAATTGACGAGCAAAGATTGTACCTTTATATGATCAATCAAAACTATAGAAGTATGGCCTTACTGAGTTGAGTGAGTGAGGCAGCCTCTCCTTGTGATGTTAACGACCTTTTGGGTTCATGATCTGTGAGAAGACAGCGCTCGGGGTCAGCCCATCGGAATCTTCACTGGCGAGGCTTCGGCTTCCGATGCTCATACTGATTCCGGTGCTTCTTGAGTCGGTTATGTTTCCATCGATGCCGGGGGAAGCATCTGGGTCCTTCTTCCCTTTGTAAACTACGTCGAGCTGAGCTTCGTCTTCTTCGATCCCACTGCCTAGTTTGCCACTCTCTTCTGCGCTTTCCTGCAGCTGCAATGCAAACTCTAGATTCCAAAGAACATCGCCCATCGATGGCCTCTCGATGCCCTGATCAGACACACATTTCATTGCTGTTTCCGCGAACTTCTTGAGACACTCGGATGCGATCTTCCCCTTTAGGTATGTGTCGATTATCTGATCCAGAATGCCTTTGTTGTAGCAGTGTGCAGCCCATTCGGCTAAACTCACTTGCTCCTTGGGGAGTGTTGGGTTGAGGGCTGGCCGAGCACATAGGACCTCGAAGAGGACGACCCCAAAGGAGTAAACGTCTGATTTGTCAGTCAATTGCTGCCTCCTGAAGTATTCGGGATCCAAGTACCCGAAACTACCTTTCACTACAGTGCTAACATGAGTGTGATCCAATGTAGGACCGGTTTTCGACAACCCGAAATCAGAAACCTTTGCCACCCACTTTTCATCCAAAAGGATGTTGGTTGTCTTAACATCTCGATGAATAATCGTATGTTTGGCACCAGTATGGAGATAATGCAGACCACGGGCAGCTCCAATGCATATCTCGAGCCTTTGCCTCCAAGACAATGGTGGCTTGTGAGTCTTGTATAAATGCTCGCGCAGCGTTCCATGAGCCATGTAATCATAAACCAGGATCATTTCACAGTTCTCTTCACAGTAGCCAATCAACGAAACAAGGTGGCGATGACGAAGCTTAGAGAGCATTTCAATCTCGGTTTGGAATTCATGCACACCTTGCTCAGAGAGAGGGTTCCCGCGCTTGATCGCGACTTTCATAGTCCCACCATCAATCTCTCCCTTGTAAACCTTGCCAAAACCACCCACTCCAAGTACAAGAGATTCATCAAAGTTCTTTGTGGCAGCCTTGATCTCGGAAAACGAAAAGTGGCGACAAAGGTTGGAAGGCAGGGAGGATGTGTAGCTTCCAGTCGTGTTTGTCTTAGCAGATCCAGCTGAATGTGAATTTCCATAGAGAGAAAGAGGGAGCCATCCTGATGGTCCTTCAACAGTACTCGAATCTTTCCCACTCCAACGACGACGTTTAGCAACAACACAGAAACCGATGATCAGAGCTAGAACAACTACACCACAAACAACTCCAGCAATAATCCCTGCATTATTCTTCGATTTACCATGAGAAGATGCTGGCTTAACTAATGATGGGTCAATAACATCCTGTTTAGGTGCAGGAATCGGATTCAGCCCAGCAAGATTAGCATTTGTATCATTAATTTTGAATATCTCCACTCCATTCAAGATCGAATCGTAGTAATTCGGGACCGCAGACTTGTCTGGATGCAGTTCGAGCCATAAATCCTTCTGTGGACTTCCCTCGGCCGGAATGTAAACCACATAATCTTCAATCACGGGAGTATCATTACTTCTAGCCCAGGCAATCACATCGGCACCATCCGTAGCAGTTTGATTGTAGATAAAAATGTCGAACACTCGTTGGTTAACTTTTGTGATATTTACAGCAATCTCACAAAAATGGAGCCTAACAAGGTAGAAGAACCCAGAGTCAACAGAGAAAATCCATGTCAAATTATAATTCAGATTGACATTGTTATCAGGCCCCATAGCTCTAGCAGTCGAGTAGACATCAACTGGCGCAACATAAGTAGGAATGCTCGGTGGATAATTAATCGTCGTGTTCTGATCAGTGCTCATCGTTACCCCCATTGAAGCACCATACAAGTATGGAGTGTCATCAAACCAAGACCTGTACATTCCCGTATCAGCCGAAGGCGAAATATCATTCCCCCCGACATTCAACCGATAAACATTCTCGAGCGCAGTTGAGTTATCCACAGTGAACGGAGTAGATTGACCAACAATAAAAGTAGTGCCAGTAGTTTCGCTGTAAATATCGGCCATCGACACAATCTCAATCCCGTTCACGAATGCATAAGCTTTTGGGTGGGTGGAGGACGGAATGAAAGTCAAGTTCAACCTTCCATCTTCAACATAGATCGAGTATTCCTTAATGATATACGCAAAATTCAAAGCCTCAGTGGTCTGTGAAGCGCTGAAGTTCTTAAGAAGAGTATAGGATTGAGTGGCGACAGAGAAAAGAGCATCAGATGCATCAAGACCTCCATAAGAAGAAGGATAAAAGTAGAGACGAACGAATAAACGACTAGGGGCCACAGGAAAGCTATAGGTGAAATTAGAGCGAAAAACCCGGGCCGTCATGAAAGGGACTTCAGGAACTGCAGAGTTTTGAGTAGCGGCTTTCGACGCGGTGCTATCACCGGTCGCCGGAACAAATTTGGAGTTGACATCCGTCATCCATTTCCGGTGATCGATATCGTTAGCAGTGGGAGGTCCTCCACAATCCAGGAGGATGAAATCCCGAGGGACATAGTTATCTGCTAAAACCCCATGGAAACCGAAGAGCAAGCAAAGGAAAACAGAGACAGATGCAAATG
>NW_019104517.1:1321944-1374553 GCF_001995035.1 Momordica charantia | reverse complement strand
AGAAAAACAAACAAACGAAGAGAAATTCGCGCAGGGGAAGTCAAAACTGACCCAGATCCAGCCCCAAACAAGAACACAAAGCACAAAGTCAAAGTAAATTCTTCAGCTATGGGGGGATCTGAAAATGGAGATTACCTTGGGAGAAAGCGCAGAGGAAGAAGAAGATGAGAAGATGGAGAAAATGGAGGAAGAAGAACCAGAAACCGAAGGCAAAATGGTGGTGCCAGCCAAGAGTTTCGGTGCGGGCCGCATTTTGCAGTGTCTCCAATTAGTGATCCAAAATAGCCCTTGACTTTGGGATTATCTACGTTTTTGCCACTACTACGCAACCAAGTCCAAGTAGCTCCTATCGAGCTTTACAAAGTCTGGGTCTGTGAAGTTTGTGCGTCGGGTTTAGATTGTAACAAGTTTTTCAGGCTATATAGTTTGGGTGTTTGTGATTGACGAAAAACAAAGGGTATGTTTTGAATTGAACTATAAAAAGTTAGATCACAATTACGAAGGACTGAAGTTAGATATTGGAAACTAATATCGTGAGAGATTGATCAGGCGGACTTGTTGATGAGAGAGGTCAAACGATATCATGTCCTATTTGACTTGAGTCTTATTGTGTTAGATGAATGTGAGCCATTGCTAATTTTTTTTTTTTACAACATGTAGGGTGGGGATCGAACTCACAATCTCTTAGTTGGAGATATATGTCAATTACTGCTGATCTATGTTTGTTTTCACAGTCATAGCTAAAATTTAGCTTCATATGCCTAGAGTTTATTTGATTATGAGTCTTTGTACAAAAATGCATAGAGTTTAGAAAGATTACACTAATCCATTCTAGATACAAAATTAAATCTTTAAAAACCAAACTCAAAATCACAAACCAAATATTCCCTAAAAGATTAAAATTTCCTCACCTACATATTCTAAGACGTCACCCTAAATCCTTAGGTATCAAGATTTCATATATCCAATTTCATCCATTCTCACCATTATATTAAGTATGATTTTTTTTCTGTTTCGAAATAGAAAGTATATTTAATTTACCTTTCATTTTTCTTCCCATCACAATACTCTTAATTAAATAGATTTAAAAGAAAAACTATTGTAACTCATACGGTATGTAAAATAATATTTTTTAATACAATTGTGAGGTGGAAATTCAAACTCACGACAACTTGATCAAAAGTAAGTGTCTTAATCTAATAACTTTAAATTGACATATAAAATAAGTTATCATAGGTTGAGTACACCCTTTTTAATAATTATATATAAACAAAAAATCAAATTGTATCCATGAATATATTTCTCCTGTCGTTAGGTTGCACTCCATTTGTCAAAAAACTGAGTTGTGAGGTGGGTCAGTGGTTGTGACTCAATGGACGGTGGATGGATCACAGAGAGAAACTGATCGGACGGTCAGACGACTTCCACAGAAACCCAAAACGCAATTCAAAATAATATTAAATAAAATATCTCATCTATTTTTGTTGTTAAACTTTTCTTTTAAAATAATCGTTTCCAAAGTACTTTTTTTTTCGGGTTCATTTTAGTTATATACTTTCGAAATATCTGTATTTAATTTTTTGTCTATTTTAATATATATACTTTGTAAACGTTTGGTTTAGTCTCTGTATTTTTGTAAACTATTTTATTCTCTCTCACATTTTCTTTGTTTACAATTTCAACACTACATTACATGCAATGTATTTTTTGACATGTAGTCAATAACTTTATATTAAAAGGTCTACGATGTGTATAGAAGTTGTGTGAAAATTTTACAAACAAATACCAAAATAATCATTTTATAAAAGCATACAATTGAAATAAATGAACCAAAATAGAAATTTACGAAAGCAGAAATATCAAAATAAAATAAAATTGAAGGTAACGTAAATTAAATACGGACAATTTCAAACATGGCAAAAACATTTAGTAAAATTAACAAAATAGCAGCTACATTTAGGTTTTTCAAATATAGCACTTTTTCAAAAAAGAAAACTCCACCCAAATGATATATATCTGTAATATATATGACTGTTGATATATATATGTGAAATACATATAATATACTACTGGCATGAATGTCTAAGATACTTGCAATATGTATATGATATACATTCGATATACTACTGATATAAGTGTATGTGCAATATGTATGTGATATATATCTAATATACTATTGATATGAGTATCTGATATACTTACAATATGTATGCGACATACATTTGTACTGTATGTATTGTAATACATATCTAATATACTTCTGATATAAATGAAACTTTTTGCTATATTTAAAAATTTTAAAAATATGTAACATATTTTAAAATACATAAAAGATTTTTGTTAGGACGCTGTTTATAAATTAAATAATTGAAATATTATATTTGTTTTGTAGCATAAGTACGCGTTTTCTTATTTTTTTTATTTTTCTTTTTGTTTAGGAAAAAGGCGAATATGATATGAGAACGCGTTTGGAGAGTTTTATTGGGGAGCCGCGTGGTACCCATTGGCGCCAGCTAGATTGAAGTAGTTCAAATTTTTAATGCCAAATATTGATTATTTTTTAGAACTCAGGCAAACGTGGGTGGGGTCCACCTACTTTTTTCTTCCACTCTTAGGCTGACGTGGATCAATGAGATTTCTTCTAATGATGGCTTTTTAACAAGGTCAAAGTTTTGGAGAATTTATCTACAATCTTGACTTTTGTTTCTAGTATCGGTCCATTGGTGTCCGTTTCGTGAAAAATTGGTTTCATGAATTTTTCTTTACTCCTACTCGATTAGGTTTTCATGTCAATTTAAATATAATTTAATAGATTAAAGTATTGATATTGTAGAAAAGATCGATGGTTCGGTCTAGGGTTTAGGGTATAAAAAATTAATTTAAGTTTTAATTAGTAAGCATTACAAGACAACTCTATCGAAGAACAACGAAAGAAAAATGTTTGTTTTCTTCTTTTTTTTTTTTGACTTGGAAAGTTTAAAATTTCACATCTATCTCATGAATTAATTTCAATATGTTTTTCGACAACAAATGTTGTAAGATCAGACGACTACTCTATGAGATTAGTCGAGGTGCACACAAACTGATCCTCACACTCACAAATATATTAATAAGTAATTTGTAATGTTACTTAAACTAAAATTTTCAACTCAAATAAAATTCATGAATGATATACTTTATTCATATATTTAGTATGACTTAAATGTATTAATGATATACTTGATATTCGATATATCAATTCCTATACATAATATCAAGTATATCGATGATATCCTTTTTTTTAAGTATATTTTTCATAAACAACGATGACAAAATTAGAATAAAAAAAGAAATGAAATTTTCAATTTAGAAATTTTGCCATATTTACCAAATAAAAAAGCTAGTATTATATTTGCAAGTATAGCAAATATTTTTACTACCGGTTAAAAATACCCAATAATTTCTTAGCATCGTCAATAAAGATTTGAAGTAACACAAAAGTTTATATTACTAAACAGATATATCTAGTACCGTAAATAAATTCAATCAAAATAGTTTAAAATAAAGTAACACAAATATATATTATAATAACAAATGTGCAGGAGATTCAAACTCGTGGTCTCTTAATTAGAGATAGACATCGATTACCATTGAGCTAAGTTTATGTTAACAATGTTCTATCATTTCTTTTATATTTAAATATATTTATATTACGTTTTTAACATTTATTACCTAAATTGAGAAATATTATTAAGATAAAACATGTCACATGGACTACATTTGAAAGATAAGAACTCCGAGTCATTTTCAAAAGCTAGCACCAAAGAGGGAGTTAAATTAGTCAAGCAAAATATAGCTAATGGAAATTCAAGGAAATTGCAAGGCACATTATAGAAATTGGAATAATTGGAATTGAGATAATGGAATTAATGAATAATCATTATCATTATGGAAATTGGAAATTGGACATGGCCACCTTCCATCTTCCTTTTTTCTCTTTATTCCAAATCTGGAAACCAAACCGCCAAACTCGCTAAACCGAACCGAGAAAAAACCGAACCATCGTCGGTTTTGGATTGCAACCCTATTTAGAGATCACAGGCTTTCTCAATTGATGACATAAAAAGAAACTTCCTTTTTTCAGTCAGTTACCAGAAAACTAAGCACATGAAACGCCCCGTTTCATCTATGCACAAAATATTACCTCAAATTTCATCCTTTTAAGTAACTTCTAATCAAACCCAACCAATTCCTTTTAAGTAATTTTACTAATATTGTCGGTCCCAACTTCAAGTAATGCCTAAAACAAATTCTAATTCTAATTCTAACTTCTCATTTGGTTGTTATTTTCTTGTCAATTGTTTAAGAGATGAATGACGTGTCTTCATATTTGTATCAACATAATGATATTGACGAGTATTGAAGTCGGGTAGACTAATTTAAAGTGGATATTTGGTGGGGTAGAAATTGATGATGGATATTGGGTGGATATCATTCATTCTAGCTCTCGATCGTTGATAGTTGTTATGTTGTGTCTTGTTTATGAGATATGTGGTTATCGATCTTTTTCTTTGCAATATATTTAACTTTTATCAAAAGAAAAAGAAAAAGTGATCTTAGAAATATAACAAGAAAAAGGGAGCAATTATAGTTTGTAGTAAATGGTTTATTTTTATTTTTAAAGATTTAGAGACTAAAATATCATAAATTATTCAAAAGAAGTGTTAATCTTAATTAGTGATGGTTGAGTGGGGGCACTAATAAAAAATGACGTGTACTCCAAAATTCAATCACAATTTGAAGTCAACCTCAAAATATTCCACAACATTTTTGTAAGTGGGAGAATAGACCATACCAATCGTTTTCCGTTCTGTCATTAGTCATGAATAATTACAAGTTCAGAGAACTATGTAAACAAAAAGTTTAAAATAATATAAGAGTTTTAGTGGACTATTTTAATATGTAATAATTTAGTCCATATAGTTTAAAATTTGTAATAATTTAGTCTCTACCACGAGAATTCTCATCAAAATTAAGCATCAATGTTTATCATATAACGGTTTAATTTTATAATTTATAAACTAATTCGATCCTTCATTGGTTTATCGATCTACATATATAAAATATTTAACCAAAAAAACTCACAACGAGACTAAATCATTACAAACTTTAAACTTCAAAGACTAAATTGTTACATTCTAAATTCCAGGGACTAAAGTGTTACCAATTTGAAAGTATAAGAACTAAATCGTTATTTTTGAAACTTCAGGGACTAAATCGTTACTTCAACTAAAGTACAGGGACCAAAAGTGTTGTTTAACCAATTTAGAAATATATTAGATGCAACAGTGAAGATAACGTCGTATTTTGGTAAATTTAGAGTTTATTGACACTTTTTAAAATTTTGAAATATATTAGATGCAACGGTGAATGTACCCTCGTATTTTTGGTAAAAAGTTTTATATGTGAAAAATGAGTAGTTTGAATATTTTTGAATTGGCTCTAAATATTTTTTATTAATAAAATTAGTGATGTGCAAAATTATTTAGCTTAAGATTTAGTTTTACAATAATTAAGTTATTTCCTAAATCAAAAGAAAAAAAAAAGATAGATAAAATCTTTTTTAATTTGAATTTGAATTTAAATCCTGTTGAAATTAAGCTTTAAGCTTTCTTATAGAACCCTTAAACAAAACATGGACCATATCCCACTATCCTCAACCCTTAATATTTTTAATTGCCATTAAGGTAGGTAGCTTTCCTTTTGAAATATCTATGATATTTGATTATGTATTGTTTATTTCTTTGGATTGCGTATGTATGAATTGATTTATGTTTTCGTGTCAAAAATCATGAAAATGTTTTTATAAAAGATTTTTGAAAAGTTTGTGCAATTACCTCATTTTAAAAGACTCGTTTTGTCGAGTTAGATTTGGCTCTACTAACTAGGTGCTAACTATTATTAGCGGCGTAAAGTCTCCTAAGAAATCCGCTTATGCACTTGGTATTATTTATAAAGAATGAATTTATTGCCCACATTAGCCCCATCTGTTTATGTTACATGTTATGTATGTGTATACCACGTTAGCTGTTAGCTTGGTTACCTACGGAGTATTAATACTCACCCATTTTTCCTTTTCTTTTCTAGGGAATAAGAAAGGCGTACAAGGACAAGTGACGAAAATGTCGCTTCTATATATTAGTTCTATGTTTTCTTTAATTGTTATTAAAAATTATTTATTTTACTACTATGTTTTTATGTATTTTTTTTATGGGATCCCAAATAAGGGTTTTTAATTATTTTGTAAAGTTATTTTATGAAAATATAATTTACTATTTATTTTTTTTTAAAGGATTTTTTATGTAATTAACATGTATTAACATTCAACAATTTAAGATCCAACTACAATTTAAGTCCCAAAAAGTTGGATGGTTGTCATGAATATTCAAGAAGAGAAATTTATAATTTAATCGACCAATAAATAGATTACTAATTTTGAGAATTATATTCCCCCAAGAAAGTAAAGAATCTTAAAGTTGTGAACTTCAACCATTATCCCTGCATTTCTCATAGATCTCATATTCAATTTAAATGGATCCTCATTCTAAATGTTAATAAATTAAATTTGGTCATCTACATTTGTTTCGATTCTCTTCTCTTAAGGAGTAACTAATTTGGTAAATAATTGAAAGCAACGAGATAAACCCTTTAACAAAAAATTTATACGTAATAGAAATCCTGTATATGACTCTATTTCAAGAAATTTAATAAATAATCGAAAGCAATGAGATAAAAAAAAATGAATAGATTTTTAGAAATACGGGATCAAAATAGTATTCAAACCATTAAACAAAATTGATCCTAATATGCCCTTTTTTTTTAATCTCAATTTCAAAAGTTTTAATAAACACAATAGTAGAAATTTTATTAAGTATACACAATTCAATAGCTAAAAATGGTACCTATAGAATCTTTGCCTAATAAAATTACTTTTGCATTGAATTTTTTTATCTCAAAAGTCAAAATTTTGCATTGAAGACATTACTTAAAAGGTTATAATCTTGCAAAAGGGACCATMATATTGCCCCATGAAATTGAATATGAAAAACCAGATCAAGATACAAAAATGATATTTATATATCTAATTTCTACTTACATTCCCTTCCATAACCTCATTTCTTGACCAAATTTAGTTTTGAAATAACTGCAGCTGCCTGATCACCACCCAACAAGAAATAAGGATGCCTCAGAGCAGCGGCAGCCGATAAACGCCCCCTTCTAAGGAAGCCTCTCTCCGAGACAAGCTTCGTTGCGAGATCCCACCCCCTCCCCGAGTCGAGATCGAGAATCGTCAAATCGGGCTTTGTTCTTGTTTTCTCCCTCCATTTATTCAAGTCATATCCATAGTTCTTGAGTTCCAAATTGAAATTCTTCAACCCAGCACTACTTCTCAAGTTTGGTACTGCCATTTGCAAAAGCACAATACCAGCAGAATACATGTCAAACAAATCTGGGCTGTTCAGCTGCAAAACCAAAACAGTTTCCACATTGAAATAATTCAAAAATATGCAAAGGAATTCCACAACAGCCCTTTTAACAGCATAAATCATTCTATGTGTTAAATTATGAATTTGGTCCCTGTATGTTGTATTGTATCTACTCCGTTTTTGTACTTTAAAAAATTTTAAATAARTGCCTTTTGAACTTTAATAAGTTTCTAATAGATTCTTGAACTTTGTGCCGATGCTAACTCTATTAR
Source organism: Momordica charantia (assembly GCF_001995035.1). The sequence goes on along the minus strand of NW_019104517.1, from coordinate 1,366,815 downwards.
TTTATGATTATGCCTCAGTTTACTTGACCTGGCCTAAAATTCAACCACCATCTAATCTTTAACTAATACATAATACAGTTAAAATGTGATTGAGGCCWTTTAGAGATAAAATTGAAAGTTAAAAATCTATTTAAAATTTTTAAAGTTATTGAGCCAAGTAGGCAAACTTTTAGAAGTTTAGAACCTATTAGAAAACCTTTTTAAGTTCAATAACGTAATAGACACAACCCTATCATTTGGGAACTAAAACTTGTAAATTAACCTTCTATATAAATAGATATAAACTGAGCTTACTTCAAATATTCATAATTAAACTCTTTTATCACTTTACTAAAAGGCATCAGATTCCCAAACTTAGGCTTTTAAGAACAGATCCATGGAAATCAGCATACCTGCCAGACTATGGGAGAAAAAAGTGCAGCAATGGGAGCTGGAGGGGGGCTCGGTGTTTCTTCAGGCATCACGTAAAGCTCGGGAGGGCAGTAATCGGGATCCAGCAAAGCAAGATTTGGTACGTAGTTCTTGCCGATCCGAAGGTCAGTGGCTGCCCCGAAATCAATAATCTTTATCTGCCCTTTCTTGGTTACTACTAAGTTTGCAGGCTTCACATCCCTGTGAACAATACCTGTGTCGTGGATCTTCTTCAATGATTTAATGATTTGGCGTAAGATTTGCTTGATTATCAAAGCGTTCTTCTCGACTGAGTTTACGCCTCGTAAGACACGTCCAAACATAAGAGCTTCCAAGTTTACAGGGAAGCTTCTATCTTTCATGTAATCAGCAAGAGTTTGATCTCCCTGTCATATTCAGATGGGATCAGAGAAATTGGTTTTGAATGTTGCCTCCAACTTGATTCATAATAATAAAATCAAGAGTTTAGATTGATTGAGATGTATTACAAATTTCCTCTAGCCCAATAACTTAAACTTAACTTTTACTATGTTTAGTGTCAAGTGGAGCCGAAAATTATCATAAAAGTGGTAAAATTTTACATCTTAACTAACAAATTAAAGAGAGAACTTTAGACCCGACTAGTAACTTTTCCCGTTTCTTGTTTCTTATTTCCAATTTAGAACTACAGTGTTTGATAACTATTCCTGTTTCTCGTTTCTCATTTTCATGAAACTTTTCCAGAATTGTATAAAAATTTTAGCAACAACAAAATCGAGTTTCTTGTTTCTTGTTATAGTTTCTAATTTTTTTCATAGTGTAAATTAAACCTTCACCTTGACTTATAAAATGCATAATAAATATTTAAAAAAAATAAATATAGCATAATTTAATTTTAAAAAATTAAATACATATAAAACTTTTTACTTTTATTTTTTTATTTCAAATGGAAGATAACAGAAATCAACACATTATTACCAAACATGTTGTTGTTTATTTTTTCAATTACAAGAAAAAGACCAAGAAACAAGAAAAAATTATCAAATTCAGTTCTATTTTTATTTATTAAAAAAGAAAAAACAATAAACAATAAACAATAACATCACCCAACAAGCCCTTAAACCTGAGATCTAATGTTATCAGGACGTCTTTACCTGAAAAACTTTCGATGTCGCTTGAACTTTTACAAAATGTTATTAGGAGATCTCGAGTTCAAAAGCTTACAACAGCACTTCCTCTCCATTTCATATACTTGTGTCATAATTCAAGACGATAATATATGGAATGATTAAATTGTTACAGTAAATGATGTGTAAAGTACCTCAAATTTCCAAACGAGCCATTTCCCTCCTGCAGAGAATTGCCTGCTTTCTCTATCAGCTACAAAACTGCCAAGAAACTCAGCACAAGTTTCAGGCGCTGCTCTTGAAAGTCTGTAGTTAAACCACTCTTCATATTCCCCAAACTTCTCTGCTCCTTTAACTCCCACCTTAATCTGCACCATTACCCCCAAACAAAACAAAAACAAGAAAAACGCATCTTCATTTGTTCTTTTTCATACCTAAAAAGCACATGGAAATCGAAATAGCAGAAGTCAGGGATAGCATTCTATTGCTCAAATAATAAGCAACAAGCACTTCTCTTTCAAAATCATGGTGTTTGAGAGTAATATACAAGTGTTCTTTAAAAATGGTAAAAGCACTCAAAAGGGCTTTTATAAAGTAACACTCCTAGAATAATTTAAGGTCAAGTGCTTGGCCAAGAAGCACAAGTTTGCACTAAACTAACCCACGAGTATTTTTGAAAATGGGAAAAGCCTTTGTTGACTTTTGGCTTCATGTGTTTGACAGTGCTAAACATCAAAGTGTTTGCTAAAATTTTTAAAATCAAAGTACTTTTCCTAAAAATAGTGACGACATATCTTTTAGTTCAAATCATTTTTCTCATAATCATCTCTTAAATGCTTAAATGCTTAAAACTATAGGTGTGAATCATTTTAAAGTCACATTGAGGATCATCATCACTTAAAGAAACTCTACAAAACACACTTTAAATTAAGTACTTCTTAAGTGCTAGCAGAAAAGATTTTCTTATTGAAAAAGCACTTTTGCATCACATCATAGAAAAACACAACTAGAACGCAGCCTGGTGTTACCTTCTTAAGAATCACCTTGTCCTTCCCATCCACCTCCAAACCTCTACTCGCTCGCTCCTCAATCTTCACATTCTTGGGAAGAAACGCACCCGAATAAACAACTCCAAACGAACCCTCCCCCAATTTTCCCCCAATCACAAAATCAGAGCTCTTCAAGCTTCTCCTCCCCGTCAAACTGTCGAGCCCCAGCTGCAGAGGAGCCAGAAGATAGGCATCAATGGCGCCAAAAAGCACCCCTGGTCGAGCAGTGAGATAAACCCACAAAACCCCAGCAAAAACAATGAAACCCCATTTCTGCAAATCGCTCAATTCCCCCGAGAATCGTTGAAACTGAAGGTACCCAGATTGCAAAACCGGAAGCTGATCCACCGGCCGGAGAGGGCCGTCCAAGTTATCGAGCAGGCGGTCGGAGATGTCGCCGAAGAATGCCTTGGTCCTGAAAGTTCCGGCGAAGAGGGAGACGTGGGATTTGAGAGGAGAGAAAAAGAGGGTTTGGGGAGTGATTTGGAGGGAAATCGAAAGTGGGGAGAGGAGAGAGGCCATGGTGGTGTGGGCGAGTAAATGGGTGTCGCAGTTGGAGGTCGCTGAATCGCATCTTTACAGAGTGGTTCGATTCGGCAGTGGCTGCACAGAGGCCGCGTGGCTTTATCTAGTTTATCCCATTCTGTGAGAAGAGAACTGAGAAGCAACTTTTTGGGCGCTGAGAAATGGGTAGGTGGGGGCCCTCTCCCTCCATTTTGCTCTTTTTCCATCTCTTGTTCTTCCAATGATCTAACTAATTGAACTTGAAGAATATTGATAATGAACAAGTACAATTCAAGTATATTGATATGAATCGAGATGTTTTAGCCTTACTTTTATGACCAATCAGTTGTTTAAAGGACAATAACTCGTCTTTGCTCTTACTACTCTTCTTCTAAAGAGTAATGAACTCAACTAATAAAGATCGGAAACGAGAAGAGATGGTGGAGATTTGTGTTAATAATATTTTATTATTATTTATTTAAATTTTATGTTTTGGTTGTGTTGGAAATGAGAGATGAAAAATAGAGCAAATTAGTTATTTTGGAGAGTTTGATTTAATAACTATTTTATAATTAAAACATTTTATTTTTGTGATATTATTCTATAATAGTTGTAATGTTTATGAATTAATGGTATACATTAACAACGTTTAATTTATTTTATAACAGTTTTCAATTCTGTACAAAATTCTAAACTAGTTCTTCGATTTCAATTTGTTCTGACGCACGTTCGAGTGGGGTGTTTTGTTAACCTTGGGGAGTAGGAGATGTACATAAGATTTAGCACCGTAACCGTGTCAAAATTACTTTTAAATTGTTATAATAGAACAAAGATTTAGATGAAAACGATTGTTGTACTGTGGAAGAACCACGGTCTTAAAAGCAATTTCAGCATAACCACAGTGCTAAATTATATGTATGCCGATTGTTCCCCAAAGTTAACACAACACCCAACTATAGATACTTAATTACTCGCTAAGCTCTCTCAACTATAGCAATTTCATCGTGTAGATTAGGTACTTACCCCAACGTATATGCACAATATTTCATCAATCTCTTAATGAGATTCGGCAGATTCAACAAGATTAACGTTCCTTTTAAAATTGAAGCTGAAACAAAGACAATTCTATGACTATCTTTTAGCTGAGTTCCCGAAAATTGATCCTTCAATTGGGCTGACATTCGGCCCACGTAAATGTGTACCCAATTTCAGGCCCAAACGGTGACGATTCTCAATCCCGGCGATGATAGCCTCCGTCGGATCGTGCATGTTCAGTTCGAACTTTCCGGTCAAGGTTTCACCATGTGCGACTCTGTTCCGTCGCTCCCCTTTACATCTCCGATCAAATTTCGACGATTAGGGTTCACCCAATTCGAATCTCTTTCCCTCCTTCTTTCAAATCCCTTCAATTCTGGCCGCTCCGTTGTTAGAAATGGCTGCCCACTCTTCCCTTCGAAGACAAGAGTCACTAAAAGCTTGGGCGCATTTGTACCAAAGCGAAATCCGTTCAGCAGCGAGTTAAGATTGAAGGGTGAAGACGAAAATCTTTTCGACGTCGAACCAAGTCGCAGCGTTCCAAATTTAGATGATATCGAGGGTAATTTCACTGGTAGAAATGAGATTGGTTCGGACGAAGGACGGGGTGATACTGCAGCAGCTGCAGCTTCGTCCGGGTTGAAGTTTCTCGATCAGAAGGGTGGTGGGGAGGGGAAGAAGAAGGGCATGAACAGCGGAAGAAGCTCTGAAGGAGAGAGGGATTTGGTTCCCGTTGAAGATAAGGGTGTAGAAATGGAGAAGGAATCGGAAGTGGAGAGTGGGAAGGTAGCAACGAGGAAAAGGAGGCAAGTGATGAGGAGATCGAACATGTTGGCAAAGCAAGTGATCAGCATTCAAAGTGCTCTTAGCTTGGGTTTCGTCTCGCAGCTTTGGGTTGATGCCGCTTCTGTAAGTGACGACGTTCTAATTGTAGCTTGGGTTTTGAGTTTTTGTGTGATAGTTATGTGCTCTAATTTATATGCTATTGTCTTCTACAGTGGATGGTAACGTTTGTGGAAGTGAAGCCAAACTTGCTTTCTGGGGAATCAGAATGGTTTCTTCTTGAGGATATTAGCCAGGTAATTTTTCCATCTTCTTCCTCATTCATATGCACCTTCTCTGCACATTTAGGATTCGAATTACAAGTCTGAGACAAATGGTATAAAGAGTTCTGTAATTCTCTACAGTTTAGGAATTGTAGATTATTGCCTTTATAGTTACTTTACTATGAACCTAACTTTTGAGTTTTAAGTCTATTTGATTGCTTAACCAATTTAGATGTTGGTAGGTCTAGTGCTTCACTGCCTTGGATCTCCTTGCACCCACTTTAGACTCTTTCTTCAGCCTTCTTAGGGAATCCTGTTCTGAAATGTCTAGTTCTCAGCAGTAGATGGGCATTCATGATTGATGTGATTAGAATTTAGAATCAGGAGGACCCCTTAGAGGACTCTTGCTACGTTTTCTTGTCTGTGGCCGGTGTCCGTGGTTGAACTTATGCAAAAACAAAGTTTCTTTTAACATCTAATAAAACCCTTTGCAGGTTGGTGATGTTGTTCTTGTCCAAAATGAAACCGTGATGGAGAATGAATTCAAAATGGCTGGATTGGAAACGCTGGTACAGTTTGTTGTTTATTTGTCCCCTCCACCTTCAATGAGAAAAAAGTATTCTTTCGACGATGATTTTTTTTGATTTTGTAGATAGAAAGGTGCTATTGAAGTTTGCATAGGATTTTGTTTTGGGGTAGTTGGAGGGCACTGATATTCGTGGTTTATTTTTGGACATTAACAATCAAGTATTTGCTAGGTAGGATACAGAGTAGTTACACCTGGTCGAAGAAATATCGGAAAGGTATCTACTTTACTCGAGAAAGCTCTGGATTCTGGAATCATCATTTACTGTTTATTCCTCACGTGTTTCAAAATGTTGTGCTTAGATACGGGGATACACTTTCAACATTAACTYAGGGGCAGTTGAATCTTTGGAACTTGATTCATTTGGGTATTCCTTTCTCCCGTCCAGCCTGGTAGGTGGAGTGATCCTTGTAAATCCGTTTCATATACCCACGAATACATAGAATTTGTTGCTTTCGGTTTCTACTGTTGATATCTTTACTGAACATCATGTACTTTTCAAGTTGGTCTTAGATCTCATGAGACTATTTCAGGTGAGTACATATGCTTTGCTCGTTGAGGATGTGCTCGAAGTCATATCTGACGTGGTGGTTGTACACGAAGATGCTGCATCACGCATTCAAAGGCTTACAAAGGTACCATACCATCCTATGTGTTTAAACTTCCCCGTACATATTATGTTGATTTTTCTTTTTTTAATAAGAAACAAAGTATTTATTGATCTATAAAAAAGGAGACAACCTAAGGGCAGACAATCCGGCCTTCCATATTATGGTGATAATATTGTTGCTTTGCTCCCTTTTCTCTTCTTGTGTGCTGAAGATTAGTAGTAGACTTGTAGTTTAGAGGAGAGAACTTTATTTGGCCACTCTAGAGTTTCTGAGGAAGTCTGTGAGATTGGAGATTAATCTTTTCAAATTATTGTTGTTTGGGAAGTTTCTAAAATTGGTAATTGGTAAAATGAATAGAATTCTAAAGCTGGCTGATTTTCTTATTTTAATAATATGTAGTTGAAAAGCCAAAGCGAGCATGACTCAACGATAATTGGCATATATTTCCAACCAAGAGGTTATGAGTTCAATCCCCTACCCCCACATGTTGTATTAAAAAAATAATATGTAGTTGAAAAATGTAAGAATGAAGCAAAAAAATCAAATAGATAAAAGAGAGATCAAATTTAGCAACAAAATGTCCAAATCCAGCTAAAAAGTATTCAACACAAGTAAAAAAACCAATACTAACAAAAAATAGTCTCGTCCAACCACAAGAACGCCTAGAATTAACTGTAAATCTGTAGGAAAAAAAATGAAGTCACTCGTTCAAGTTTAGAGTGTAATTTATTTGATGAAATTAGACTTTTAAGTTATTTTCTTGCTCATGGATCATATGCTTGGTTGTACCAGGGATTCTTAGGCATCCAAAGTGTGGGGAATTCATTAGATGACCTTGAAGAACAGTACGAGTTCGAAGGACGGAGATTTGATCATGGCAGTTGGAGTAGTAACAACAGAAGAAGTTATGACAGTAGAAGACCTCGTAAGAGCAGGGAGACGAACAATGACGATTTGGGGCTCCCGATGGATTATCTCTGAACCTAAACTCAGGTTTTCCACTCGCTTCCCCTTGTACATTACACCACACTTTTGCATATTTGCTCTCCTCTTTTACTTTTGAATTGATGCTGGATTTGGTGGATTGAATGTTTGGATTTGGAGCCAAAAGTCTCACCCTCCCAAGTTTCAAAATGGGGGTCTTCCCTCTATTGCCCACCAATTGAACTGGGGAACTCTTTTTGCATTCTTCTTATTTGTGTTTGTACATAATACTTACATGTTTGTATACAAGTGAGAAATCCTTTGGTATGCCCCTTAACTTTTATAGCTTCCATTGTCCTTCAACATTTAATCATTCTACTTCAGTCTATTATTTTCAGAAAAAAAAAAGTTTTTATAGTTAAATTTTCATTAATGGTTTAAGAAAATCTCGTCATGAAACTTGACCTAAGTTTCAAATACTTTGTTAAATGAGTAAAAGACGTGTTGCATTAGATTTACGGGTTCAAATCATGGTCGCCCCACGGACGTAGGATTGTCCTTCGAGTGTTGATGTGGACACTCACAGATATCCAATAGAATGCTTGCAAGTTTAAGAGTAAATGAGTTAAATTACAAGTTTAGTTTTAAACTCAAAATCGTCTCCTATATATATATATATATTATTTTTTTAGTACAACACGTTGGAGTAGGGGATTAACTCACAATCTTTTGGTTAGATATATTTTGATTTTAAAAAATGTTTAATAAATTCATGAACTTACAAAAATTTGTGTTGATGAATCATTTAAGAAATATTTTTAAAATTATAAAGAAATTAAAAAAAAAAACAAAATCTAGTTTCTAGTTATTCTCTTTTCAATTTTTTTCAAAACACAAATAAAAACATTACTATATTATTCCTGACTCATAAATGCATAATAAATAAACAAAGTAATAGTTACCCAAAATACTTATTACCATTTTAAATATGGTTTGCATTGGGACTTTAATAGAGTAAATAAAAAACAATTATGAACTCAAATTGATGGAATGGGAAAAGAGAGACACCTCCAGTGAGGCTTTAAGAGACCTTTGAAAAAAAAGGTTTTTGGATTCCATTTTTCTACACTAGACTCATCTTTAATTTGAAACTTTGAAATTGAATTGGGATTTCCTTTTCAATTATTTGAAGTTGGTATATATATATTTTTTTTTCTTTTTTAGGGAAATTTTTTTGAATTAGTCTAAATTGATTTGATTATGGCATATTTTGAATTATGTGTGTTGATTATTTAAATGTGATTGCTCACTGGTTAGGAATAGGCATATTCTCTTCACCCAATTATTGGAACAAATAATAAAAAAAAAAAGTAAATAAATTTGTTTACTAGACATTAATGGAAAAACAGAGAGGTTATTCATCAAGTCAAAAAGGAAGCTGCTCCAAAATTATCTATCAAACAAATAATTTTAATTAAATAACTTCAATATTTTAGAGCAACTTGATATTTCTATATATATATTATTTTTTTTAAACTAACCACAAACTCATACAAAACTTGCTAATTATATTTTTGTAAATAGATTCAATCCGCTTAAATGATAAAAACATCAATAAATGTATAAAAAATTTATATATATTTATTTAGTAGTACAAAATTAGTATTTATATTATTTACTAATTTAAATAGTTGTTCTTTTAGAAAATAATATTTTTATGAATAATTTGATGGAAAAAATTAAGAGTTAATTCTATTTTTGTTGGTTAACTATGTAATATATATCTTTTTTCTATTTTGGTCCTTAAATTTTAAAACAACCATTTTGAACTACTAACTTTCATACCGTCTATTTTAGTTTTTAAACTTAAAAAAATAGATTGGTCCTTGAATTTTTTTTTATTTTTTTTATCTAGCATGTGTTCATTCAATATTTGTCTTAACGAGTATAAATCACTCCAATAGTCAATAGATACATCAATATAAAAATTCATCTATTCGAAACTACATTATCTATTTGTTTAAATCAAAATAAAGATAAGGGTTAAAGTTTATATATTATTTTTCAGATTTTTAGGAACTAAAATAGATATTTTAAAAGTTTGACACAGAGGAAATAAGACTGAAAAATGTAGATATCAAAATGGAAGCATGGGAAGAGTTTTAATTCTCATACTTATCCTMAGAAAAATTAGGAAAACTTTTTCTCACATCATCAACTCCTACTTTATTTAAAATTTTAAATACTATTTTAATTTTTAAACTTAAATTCTCGACTTTGATTCATTTTGATCCCTATACACTCAAAACATCTATGTAATGTCAATTTTTATTTTTAAATAGAGGCCAAATTATTACTTTTAAAGAGTATAATAACCACGAAAAACGTTTTGAAATTACAAATACTAAAAGAACAAAAATTGAAAGCACAATAATCAAAATGAACCAAAATCAAAAGTAAAGGGATCAAAATAGTATTTAAACAGAAATTCTTCGTCCGCTTGGAGCATGGCCCCGCACGCACGCGACTTGACCCGATCGAACCCGGTGGACAACTTTTGTCTTTTCCTAACTTAAATAAAGTAAGTAATACAATAAACAAAAGTCTGATTATTATATCAAGTAGCCGTTGGCGCCTGTCTAGTTTCAAATTCAAAACCCTAATCTTCTGAAATCCCTCTTTTCTTTTTCTATGACTCCACTTCTCTTCCACAGCAAATCTCCAGATTCTCTCCCAAAATGCAGGCCATTCTCCATCCCCTGCCCGGAGCTCACGATCTCCCTCTAAGATCCGGCCGGCGGCCTCTCCAGCCGAAGAATTCCAATTCCCTGCCAACTCCTCTACCCGCCGTCGCCAAAATCAAGCCCGAACGCATCCAGATCTCGCTCTCCGGCGACGCCAACAAGGAGAACCTTCCGCCGATTCCAGCGACAGCGACGGCGACGATCGAGTCCTGTGATTCGTCACTTGCGGATGAGCTCAATGCGGTCAAGAGGAAGCTCGAGAGATTGAGATTGGACGGCGACAGGACGGAGAAGATGTTCAGAGAGAGGGATGCGATCTTCGAGTTGCAGATGAAGGAGCTGCTGAGGAGAGGTCAAGAGCAGAGGGAACTAGAGATGGAGGTCGATAGGTTATTCAGATTGAAGGAACTCAGATCTTACTGTATGGTAAGCATTTTCATCGCCAGTTGTTGGAAACTTAATCACTGTTAATCTGTTGTTCGTTTGCTTATTTTATTTTGGATGATTTGGATCAGAGAATTTCTCCGATTCGGAGTCTCAGAGAAAAAGAGCGAGAAAAGATCATCACCGATGCACAATTTCCGGTAAATTCCAAGCTCTAACTTCGAAGCAATTTCTCGATTTCTGAGATCCGGATTCATCCGCAATGTAAAATCAATCTCCAAATCTGTAATTGTTTCAGGAAATTGAAGTCGGCGATGGAGAAGAATCTGTTGGCGAGAATTCATCGCTGGATTCTTCAGAATTCGTCACAGGTATATGACGACGAATCGTTTCAGTTTTGTTCGCCGCTTTTGATTTTGCCCAACTTTCCGATTAATTTTCCTTCTAGTTCTGGTTCTTCATCTTCTTTGGAATTCTGCTAAAAGTGGCATTCAAAGGTCAAACAAAATTCAATGTAATACCTCATTATGTTCTTCTTTTGGTTGCTGGAACGGAAATCTTGAAGTGTAATCAACATCATTCTCCATCTTTTTCACTTCATTTATTGTCTGTAAATGAAGAAATTCCAAATCCGCATCTGTGGATTGAAGTTTAGACATTGATTCAATCTAAACAGATTAAAATTTTCTGATTTTGAATTTTAATTTTTCAAGTGTTCATAATAAAATCTATTAGGATCTAACCTTACTATTTAAGCATAGCTCAAGTGGAGCTATAGTTTAATTTTCTATGACAATTATTGAATTAGATATTTCTGATATATGATTGGAAAATTAATTAGTGTTATGAATATTTAAGAGTAAATAAATATACATATTGTTAATTGTGTTGATTTACCATTCGTTATTCTTAAACACCTTTTCTTTTCATTTAGGAGAATAGATGATGCAAACAAAGTCACTATTTTAATTAGGATAAAATGGTATATTTCAAACTTAAAGGAAAAGTCTTAAAAGCTATTATTTTGTTTTATTTTTGACAAAGACAAGTCCTTGTAAAATGTGATTCTCACGCAAAATAAATAAATAAACTCACTTTTCTTCTATTTTACTATTCTCACATTTAATTTAAATTGATGGTCATTATTTTCAAAAAAAAAAAAAAAAAATTATCATCATTTTAAGTGTTAGTTAAACAAATCAATAACTCTAGTATCACATCTCTTTATTATAATTTAAAAAGAATTCACATTACATAATATTAAAAATTTTATTCCAATTCTACAAAATTTATAAGTTTAATTCTTATTTTGATTTTTGAACTATCTAATTGATTGTATTTTGGTTCTTGAACTTAAAAAACACTCTGGTAATTTCTAAAATTTTGTAATGTCTTATTTAGCCTTTTAACTTAAAAAAGAAAAAATAAGTTTAGTCATTGCTATTACTCTCTGCCACCTAATAACGTCCTGACCAACCTATGTAGTTTAATATACGACTCTAATAAACAATGTTAATACATATTCTAGTCGTGTTATCCATCTATTAAGCAATTAACAATAAAGTAACGATAATAACAAAAAATGACAAATTTTCTTAATTCATATACTAAAATTAACCTTTAGAAAGTTTAGGAAACAAAATAGAACAAAAAAAAAAAACGTGTGGAGTAAAAGGTCTAAAATAGACGGATTGAAAGTTCAAGAAGAAATGCAAAATCTCAAGAATTCAATAACAAAAATCAAACTTATTTTTTATTTTAGTTTCACACAAATTTCTACTAAACATCATTAGCAAAGTAACATTTCTATTTCGATTGATTTTCATTATAATATTTTGTGATTTAGATTCCTCATTTGATGGAACCACAAACAAGTCATGATTTGGATGAATTTTCTATTACGTGTAAAATCATTACACCTAGGTCAGCTATGGAAGAAATCAAGTCGATTGTATAACTAGACCAAAAAGTAATACGAATAACTATCGACAAATTACTCAACTCGCAACATGTAAATAATGCCGTTAGAAGCTATACCTTTTCTAGAATAGCTTATAGCCTTAGCTTGACTGTGTTGAAGGAAGGGTCGAGATCAAGGCACTTACCTAACAAAGATCTCAGGTGTCGTTAGTTCGCCAAAAATTTTACGYAATTAACGAGATTAGCAGCAATAATATTTAAAAAAATAAAATGATTCAAACTGCTGAAACAACTATAGGTGACTCTCTCTATACATCAATAGAGATACCTCATATATGGTGCATGCTCTGACTTTCTCGAATGAGCTCATTCGTGACTTAGACCTAAATCGTGTATAAAAAATTTTCATTTTCCATAAGTAGCTAAGCATATTTGAGAACCGACATGAACTTGTCRAGCTTAAAGACTAAAAAGAAAARGGGAGATGCGAGCGACAAGTCGGCAGATTATGGTCCCCACACACGACGTCCTCGTTTCCTCAGCCAACTTGTGAAATTACCAAAAAGGACACCTCCGTACCCCTCCGTAAAATTCTCTCTCTTATTTTTCTCTGTTTTTAATTTTATTTATTTTTACAAATTTTGGAATTTGTTGAAAATGCCAAAGATTCCCACCATTTAGAAACCTGTGGAACTTTCCACATCCAGAATGACAATGATGCCCCTTGGCAAAATCTTTTTTCACTCCCAGCTCTAATATATATATATATATATATATATATATATATATATTTTAACTTTTTTCTTCCCACTACCAATTTTATAGAAGATAATAAGTATCTTATTAGTTAAATTATTCTCGAAACGAGAGTAAAAAATTAACTTAGATTTTTTTTTTTAAACACAAAACATAACTAGTATTTCTCAAAGAATGCCACTTGGGCTACACATCGAGAGATCTTTATTCTTAGTTACAATACTTAGATCGGATAGGGAAGTGGGTTGTCCACGACATAGACAAATTCCATTAATCGCTTGGTTTGCAAGCAAATCAACAACACCATTGTAATGTCTACAAACATGTAGAAAAGAGATGGTGGAAAATAGAGGTAAAAGCTCGTGGATAACTCTTATCAAATTTGTTGCTTCAGCATTTGTCTTTCTTAATCACTGYGATCGAAAGGATCCCTTGAAAACAGTCAAATTCTACCAAAATTTCATCTCTCCATAACAAAGAAATCTCTCCAACTTAGACTTTACTCATCACTGTTAAATACCCTCTAAAAATTAGCAAACTTTCATCTTGATTGACCTCTGTTATTTAGTCTCATGACAAAGATTAACTTAGATATTGGTTAGCCTTAATCTTAGTATTTTGATTGATTAATCTATATTAATATTTTTGTGTTCCATCTTAAAACCAATTCCAATGAGAAGAGTGACCTACTTATATTTTAAACTCAGTTATTTTATGATCTCACTAGACTTGTAGATATTCTACTATAGTTCYTTGATTTTGCTTAAAGTACTATTTTAGACTATGTTTAATAATTCTTTGAACTATTTAAYAAAAGCGTATCTTTGGTTTATTTACACTAGATATCTCGAATAAGTATTCAACTCCCTTTAATGATTAATGAAGAAGTAACGACCTTGACCAAATAATTTTTTTTATATAAATTTTAAGAGAGTAAAATAAAATATTACAATTCTACATGTCCTTTTACATTAGCAACCTATAGCTCTACAATTTTCAACATTATAAATTATACTCATTTGTTAATTGAAGAGTAAAATTAAATGAAAGTATAGTAGGATTTACAAATTCTATAAAGGTTAAACAAATACTTTTGGTTCCTCTCTTGAAAAAAAAGAAAAAAACAAAACTTTTGCTTCCGTTTAGATTTCTACTTTATTAAATAACAATTTAATCCATAAACTTTAGTTTACTCTCAATTTTACAACAAGCTAAGTCTTTCAAATTTACAACAATTAAGTTTATAAACTTTAATAGGTATGTATGTGTGTAAACTAACGAAGTATCAAATATATTAATAAATTACAGATACTAAATTGTTACCTAATAAAAGTTGACACTTAATTTTTATGAAATTTTTCGTGGCAAGGACTATTTGTTACACCCTACTCTCTATACTAGAACTCCATATCCATCGACTCTCCTTGCTAACTTAGACATCGGAGCTCATATGACTGAAGTCACATCGGTTTAGGTTTGATTGGTTTGGCAGGTTTTTGTCCCCTGCTTATCAAGTTTGGTGCAAACCTCATAAGGAATCGGGAGAGCAAAATTCACGCATCAACGTAKGATTTATATATCCCATACAACTTAAATAAACCTTATTTTTTTAGTACCATTCAAACAAAGATTATATAAACTCAAACCTATATAGGCCTATTTGAGATAAAAAGTTTTTTTTTTTGTTTTTTTTTTTAAATTCCAAATGTGAAGTAAATCTTTGTATCTTATTGATAAAACTAAAATAAAAAAGATCCTGTATTTTTTTTTTTCCTTCTTTCGAAATAACTTAAGAATTAAATGAATTTTTTATCATAAAAAGTTCGCTTATATTTTTTCTTCATCAAGTATTACCATGTGGTTTTTTTTGTTTTATATTTTATTTGGTGAGATCTTTTAAGAGAGAAACAATGCAATTAATGTATAGAATCAAAGACATTTATATTTGATGTGAAATTATGGCAATGATAGCACTAAAATTACCTTAACTACTAAGTTTGTAACACTTTTCTTTTTGACAAAAAAAAAATATGTAAATCTAATTAATTGAGATTAAAGTAAATACAAGTTCATATATATATACAAATATACATATAGTGAATTTTAAAAGTAACTGCCATGAATTGTGGTCGTTAAGAAATTGGGAAATTACATTGTTACACGTTTATAATGAGCACATTTTTTTTTTATTAAGGTTGGTTTTATTTTGATTTCTAAATGTCTATTTTAGTCTTTAATTTTTTTCTTAAAGAATAACTAATTTGATCCCCAACTTTCGAAAGGTCTATTTTAATCCTTAAACTTTCCAAAAGTAATTATTTTGTTACCTATTATTCTTCTACCTAGTACTTTTTTTTTCTTTTGTTTTTTAGTACAACATGTAAAAGTGGAGGATCGAATTCATAACCTCTTGGTTGGAGATACATTTTGTCACCTATTATTCTTCTACCGTTGAGCTATGCTTTCTATTTTTTTATTTTATAGATCTTCTACCTAATACTTGTCTCCAACATATTTGGTTTAAATACATGCTCGCATTAATATATTTAATTTACATACTTGAAACTATGTTATTTAATCTGTTAAACGTAGAGAAAGGTAAGGACTAAAATGATTACTTTTCTTAACTGTGAACTAAAATAAACATTTTGGAAAGTTAAAAAGGCAAAAATAGAACATAACTTTATAGTGTTCACATGCTAAAATGAGATTTAAACTTTACTTCAATTTTTTTGTTATTATTTATCAAATTTTTAATAAAAGTTTAAATTCATTTCAAAATTTGATGTGACTTTATTATACTATGTGACTTCAAATACTTGAGAAATTACTATTCCATATATTCTAACATCATTAACAAATAATTGAAGGTTTAAATTCCCTATTGAAAAAAGAAATTAAAAAAACAAATGTTGTCCATGTAAATATCTACTCATAGAATGTCTGAATCCTTATCTTCTTCGTATTGGCAATAATTATATCTCATGTTTCCATTAAAGAATTTTTTTTTAAATGGCAATAAAGATAATTGGTTGAAAAATATATTCCTTTTAATTTAAAGTATTGATAATATGTTTCAAAATTTAGAACACAAAGAAATTGAAGACAAACCAAAGGGAGGATGAGGCATGTACGTAGTGTCTTTTGTTTATCATAAAACTACAAGTTTCATTAATCTTACAAATTAAAAAAAAAAAATTAATGTGACAATCTGAGTATAATTTAACTGGTTGAGACACTTATCTCTAATAAAAAAATGATGAGTTCGAATTTCCATCCACACATGTTGTACTAAAAAAGAAATAAAGTATTTTAAGTCCACAGACTAAATGGATGGAACACAAAAAAATTCTTCAAATGATTTGTCATAAATTTTTTAAAGTGTAGAGACTAAATAGACAAAATTCTAAAAGTTCAATAACCAAATTTATAATTTAATCCAAATACAATGTTAAAGAACGTTTTTTTTTTTAAATTTTTGGCTACATTAGATGGTTTAATTCATCTTGAAATAGGTAAAACTTTATCGCTGATTGTAGAACCTGACTTACTTTAAGTCATTCGCCTCTTGAATCAACTAGACATGTTAACGCCAACATGAACATAACTCAACCGTAATTAATATGTACTTCTTTTCTTGAGGTTAGAGGTTCGACCATAAATTGTTGTACTAAAGGAAAAAATACTAGACATGCTAGCGTGCCTCCGAGCAAGAATGTGAAGGCTTTCACCCACATTCGTAGAGATACCAATAATTTTGTGCATTATTTGGAAACTTGGAGCCCTCATTGATCTGTTTGGCTTGAAAATAGGATATTTATCGAGTTGTAGTCTTGTTTATTTAATGCCTTTTTCAGAAAAAGAAGTTTGAAATGAAGTGTTTTATATGTTTTTAAAGTTTCAATTTAACCTTTGATAGATTTTTTAACATTAAAAAGTGTCTACTAACCTACTAAACTTTCAATTACGAGTCAAATAAGTTTTTAAACTCTAAAAATATCTAAAAATTGTATTATAACTGGTTAAATTATAAATTTGATTCCTAAATTTTTAGGACCGTGTCTAATAGGTTTTTGAATTTTAGGGAACATCTCATAGGTCTCTAATTTGTCGATATTGTATCTAATATGTCTCTACAATTCAAAAAATGTATAATAGGTATCTAAATTTTCAATTATGTATCTAACTTATATAGAAATCCATCAATTCTCATCATAACAAAATTTTATATCTCGAACCAAGTATGTATGTATGTATCTATCTATATCTCTCTATATATATATAAAACTGTCTTTCAATTCCCTTCCTCTCCTTGAGCTCGAAAACCTAGCGGAAGATGAATAGAAGCTTACTTATGGGTCTCAATGAAGAAAGATCTTTTTGACATCAAGTTGATGGAGTGACGAATGCCTATTAGCTACAACTTAAAAATAACTAGTATGAATTTTTACTTTTATTTTTTTAGTTTAGTCATAGGAGCAAACATCTCAAGATAATCGATGCCATGTGTTTATGTCTAAAAAATGTCAAACTTATTAGAAAGTTTTTGGCGAACACTTTTTAAAGTTTAAGAAAGGAACCTATTAAACTTTTTGTAAAATTCAATCACTAGGTACTAGTCGTTTTGAACATAACTTAGTAAATAAGGTTGATGATTTGGTATCCTACTTTATTTTGGAAGGTCAATTTGAACATAATTCTACTAAGTATTTATATCAAATCAGAAGAGTGTGAGTTTGAATCTCCACTCCCGTATAATGCAGTTGTTTTAAAGTTGGAGAAGAGGGAAAGAGGAAGGAAGATGGGGAACGCTCGCAAGAAGAGAGACAGGCAAAAGGGGGATGAAACGGTGCCGTATTGAGCGAGCGAGCGAGCGATGGATCGAACGAAAGCAGGCAAATTGGGAATTGGGAAAATTGCAATTGCAATTGCAAAGCTTCGATTTTGAATTGGTGGTTTTCCGATTCTCTCTCTCTGTCTCTCTCTCTCTACGATTTCCTCGGTTTTAGCATCTCTCTCTCTCTCCAATTCATTCCTTCCACCTCCTTCTCTCTCCTCCGCCATACCCATTACCCATTTCAATCCTCTTCCTCTTCTTCCTTTTTCTATTCTTATCCCCCACCCCCTTAATCCCTTAATTTATCCTTTTTCTGGGTCGTATTTGATCTWCCCGCCTCCGATTCATCTCCGGAGACTACATTTTCAGGTGGGAGATCCCCCGATCCGCGTTTATACCCCCATTCTTCTTCTTCTTCTTCTTCCTCTTCCCTTCTCTCACTTCTCTGCCATTTGCACTATGATTTCGTATTCAGTGCATTGAAGGGGCCTCTGATCTCTCTGCTCCTATACTTCGTTTCATCAATTCCGAGGAGATAAGCCTTCTCTTTCATCTGGTACCTACCCTCTGCCTTCTCTCTTTAATTCTTTCTTCTTCTTTTTAACATTATTTTACGTTTTTCTTTCTTGGGTTTTTTTCCAATTTTTTGTGATGATTGCATATCTGAGTCTGATTCGATTGGTGGGTTCTTTTTATTTTTTGATTTTTAATTTTGGGTTGGGGTTCTTTTTTGTTTTTCAGGTCTAGGGTTATTAATTCGAGTTTGTCTCATTTGCTCTCTAGTTTTTGGCATTGCGTGCTTGGGGAATCGTAGGGCGTTGTTGTTATTTGGATCCACGAGAGGGAGTTGTCAATACTCCGTCGAATCGAGCTGTTTGTGCATCATTGATTCCCCTCCCGACCTGATTTCTGTCTTGAAGGCTGGTCTCTGATCTGTTTTTTCTTGCGTGTAAGTTTGTCACTTCTCTTGTCAATTGAAAACGGTGTCCGAGGAGAAGACAGAAGCCTGAATGTGTTGATATTGCTAAGCCCTCCCACATTATATTTCACTGTCTTCACTTCCAGGCAGAGATATCTCTCGTCGAACCCTTCAACGTTTCTTTATTCTTCTAGTCGTGCTGATCTTTGGTAGCAAAGTTGTGGACGCTGTTCAGCGGGAATTCATTGCTGGGTAGTGCAACTGGGTTTTCACTAAGAATATGGATTTAGGAGGATGAAGGGCGGCTTCTTGGTAAAATGGAGCTCGAGTTCTTCTGGTTCTCTGTGTTTTTCTTGGATGGACTTGGGATGAGGGGTTTAATGTCTACTCGGGCTTCCTTTGATTTGCATGTGAGACTCTCTAATGAAGTCGAAGAATAATTTATGACTTCTGGTCAGCCCTTGCTGGCTTCATCAGAATCTACATCAGTCGTTGGACACCGATCCCCATCTCAAAAATTTGGTTCCGTTGGTTGTCTATGTCGCAGTGCTTCCTTCACCTCTTCCGGTTATGATGATGCTCCGAGTGACATTGTGGATGTGAAGGAAAACTGTGATAGCCCTACTGGAGATATTAGACGTTCCACTTCTCTTTCTAGGAATAAGCAGTTTTATAGTGTTGGCTCATTGTTTCCCGAGCAGTTTAATTTTGGCTACCCCACCCAGGATAGAAGACGCCTGGTATCGTGGGGTGCAATGGAGCTACATAATATTAATGAAGATCCTGTGAACTTTGAACTCTCTAGGGTTCAGGAGAAGTTGCAGCATAGGGCACAGAGAAGTCGTCATAAAAGTATGCAGTTTGATGATAATTTACAGCATGACGATAATCCAAGGTTGATTTACATCAATGATCCAAGGAGAACTAATGACAAGTATGAGTTCACAGGAAATGAGATAACGACTAGCAAGTACACAGTGATTACGTTCTTGCCAAAGAACCTCTTTATTCAGTTCCATCGTGTTGCCTATCTTTATTTTCTTGCTATTGCAGCTCTTAACCAGCTTCCACCTTTGGCAGTCTTTGGGAGAACTGTATCTCTTTTTCCCCTCCTGTTTGTGCTTTGTGTTACAGCTATTAAGGATGGCTATGAGGATTGGCGTAGACACAGATCAGATCGCAATGAGAACAATAAACAGGCTCTGGTGCTTCAATCTGATGAATTCGAGTTGAAGGTGTGGAAAAAAATACGAGCAGGTGAAGTTGTGAAGATTTGTGCAGATGAGGCCATTCCTTGTGACATGGTTTTATTGGGGACAAGTGATCCTAGTGGCCTTGCTTACATCCAAACGATGAATTTGGATGGTGAGTCCAACTTGAAGACAAGGTTTGCTAGGCAGGAAACAGCATCAGCAGTAGCTGAGGGGTGTTCATTTTCAGGTCTTATTCGATGTGAACAACCTAATAGGAATATTTATGAGTTCACTGCCAACATGGAGTTCAACGGCCATAAATTTCCCCTCAGCCAGTCAAACATAGTCTTGCGTGGTTGTCAGCTGAAGAACACTGAATGGATCATTGGGGTGGTTGTATATGCTGGACAAGAGACAAAAGCCATGTTAAATAGTGCAGTATCTCCTGCCAAGCGAAGTAAACTGGAGAGTTACATGAACAGGGAAACATTGTGGTTGTCAATCTTCCTCTTTATCATGTGTCTAGTTGTGGCTATTGGAATGGGCTCATGGCTTGTTCGTCACGAGGAACAGCTTGATACCTTGCCATACTATAGGAAAAGGTATCTCACAAATGGACCGGATAATGGTAAGAGGTACAGGTTTTATGGAATACCGATGGAGACCTTTTTCTCCTTTTTGAGTTCTATTATAGTGTTTCAGATCATGATACCAATATCCCTTTATATTACAATGGAGATGGTGAGACTGGGCCAGTCATATTTCATGATTGAAGATAAGCACATGTACTGCAGAATGTCCGGCTCAAGGTTCCAGTGCAGATCACTGAATATCAATGAGGATCTTGGTCAAGTTCGCTACGTATTTTCTGATAAAACAGGAACACTTACTGAAAATAAAATGGAATTTAGAAGAGCGAGTGTACATGGGAAGAATTATGGGGACAACTTGTCTGAGGGATATTCATCAATGTTATATTCCATTCCAGGTACAGAAAATGAATTCAACGCTATCATAATCATCATAATTTTAATCTATGTTTGTGTCAGCTCATGATGATAACTTCTGCTAGCCAATGCAGTTGCCATTTGTTTCTGTTTATGTGACTTCTTTGCATATTATCTAAGCTTGGTGGTTGGAAATGTATCAAATATTATTGTTGTTGCTGTTATTATCATTATTACTATATTTTGCAAGACATGCTAACTGGGTATACTACTTCTCTCTTATCATTATATTTATACTCTGATTGTTCTCTATTTTTTTGTTGTTCTGTCATTTTTTTTCCTAAGGGAAATCTGTATACATGATAATTATTGAGCTTACATTTGTGAAAGGTAGTCTCTTAAAGTGGTTATATTTACCAATAAATATTAGTTGAACTCATGAATTGAACATATGCTGTCTGGGTAATTTATTTATACTTTGGCATAAAAGTTAGAAGATTGTCTGGTTAAATCCTCAGTCATCAACTGGAAGGGCCATTTTTTGATTGTCGGTGGTCTCAGAAAATTTTCCATTTTTACCAACTATCAACTATGATAATTCCGGTTGAGTTATGGTATATGGAATATCTAGTCTTCAGAGTTTAAAAGGTGGTGGGTTGGCACATGAGTTCCAAAACTAACTAGATTTAAGTTTACTTGCATTTCTTCTGACAATAAAATTAGGTCTAATTTGTGGTGTCAGTATGATCTCCATTAGATGGCCAGCCTATACCCTATGTTCTTCCTCAAGTATTAAAGACCTTCTGTTAGGTGAAATTCTGAGATTGTATTATGTGTTTTCTTCTTTTTTCCTTCATCTATTGTGATCTTTTGCAACAGCAGTTCTAGGGAGGAGGAGGTGGAGACTTAAATCTGATGTTGCTGTTGACTCCGAACTGATGAAAATGTTGCACAAGGACCTAAATGGAGATGAAAAGATTGCTGCACATGAATTTTTTCTTACATTGGCTGCATGCAATACTGTAATTCCTATTCTCGTGGATGATAAATCTAGTTATGTGAATGGTGAATTGCATGAGGATGTCGAAACTATTGATTATCAGGGGGAATCCCCTGACGAGCAAGCACTAGTTGCTGCAGCCTCTGCTTACGGATATACTCTTTTTGAGCGCACATCCGGGCATATTGTTATAGATGTCAATGGTGAGAACTTAAGGTAGATAATCTATTTCTTTCTATTTTTCATTTTTTAGCTTGTCTAGTAATTCTCCATTCCTGCTTGTTTTCGTGTTTCAAACATTTTTTTATATTGTTTTATACAATATTACATTCTGCCTTTTTTTCCCCTGGATTCTAGGTTAGATGTTTTGGGTTTACATGAGTTCGATAGTGTTCGCAAAAGAATGTCTGTTGTCATCAGATTCCCCAACAACACTATAAAGGTGCTGGTGAAAGGGGCCGATACTTCAATGTTGAATGTTTTAGGCCTTGAATCTGAGAGGGAAGAACTTATCAAGAATGCTACACAGAACCATTTGCGTGAATATTCATTGGAAGGTTTGCGAACACTTGTAGTTGCTGCCAGGGATCTGACAGATTCTGAATTTGAGCTGTGGCAGAGCAGATATGAGGATGCTAGTACTTCACTGACTGAAAGAGCGGTAAAACTACGTCAGACAGCTGCCCTCATAGAAACTAATTTAAAGCTTCTGGGTGCTACTGCGATTGAGGATAAACTTCAAGATGGTGTACCTGAAGCCATTGAATCTCTTCGGCAGGCAGGAATAAAGGTTTGGATCCTGACTGGAGATAAGCAGGAGACAGCTATATCAATCGGTCTTTCCTGCAAACTGCTGACCACAGATATGCAGTCAATTATTATCAATGGCAACTCCGAGAATGATTGCAGGCAACTTTTAGCCGATGCTATAGAAAAATATGGTATTAGATCAACACAGGACATATGTCAAAAACAGAAGCTGAAGAGTTGTGAGAATGACAGTCACGATATACCAAAGCCATCTAGTATGACAGATTTTAATGATGAGGAGATAGAAGAAGAAATGACTAATAAACCACTAGCTCTAATAATTGATGGAAATAGCTTGGTGTACATTTTGGAGAAGGAATTGGAGTCAGAGGCAAGAATCTTGTTGTTACCTTTGAGAACCTTTACGTTGCAGCAACATTAATATTCTTCTAATACTTGGCGACTTGTTAATGACTGTTAGAATGACTCCTATTTTCTGGCAGCTTTTTGACCTCGCAACTTCATGCAATGTTGTGCTATGCTGTCGTGTTGCACCCCTGCAGAAAGCTGGAATTGTTGATTTGATCAAGAGTCGAACTGATGATATGACATTGGCAATAGGAGATGGTAAGTTTTCTTTTCTAACTCCCTAAATATCGTTGAATATGCCCCTTTGAGACCACTACGTGGTGAGAACTTACCAACTATAACCGACCAGCTTTATGAATGAATTACTCTCAATTCAGTTTATTGATGCATCTGTTCACTGTCCAATGACAATTCTTCTAGGGGCCAATGACGTCTCAATGATTCAGATGGCCGATGTAGGTGTTGGTATATGTGGACAGGAAGGGCGCCAAGCAGTAATGGCATCTGATTTTGCCATGGGACAATTTCGCTTTTTAAAAAGATTACTTCTAGTGCATGGACACTGGAACTATCAACGTGTTGGCTACATGGTTCTTTACAACTTCTACCGTAACGCTGTTTTCGTCTTGATGCTCTTCTGGTATGATAAGTGTCTTTTTGTATTCCTGCATTCCATGCCAACGCACCGAATTACTTTTAGTGTTTCCTTGAAATGCTAAAAGCGATCTGATGATCTTAGAGAGTAAAATACTTCAAAATGGAAAACGTAATTTGTGCTGTCAATAGAAAGTTGATCAACTATTTTATGCATTTTCTATGCTAGTTTATGAATGAATTACATCTTCTTGAAAACATGACACCCACTCTTATGATGGTAATATTTTGTTTTGTGGTCGCCCCTTTCTCCAGTCTTTATAATCCATGCTCTGAAACATCATATCTTCTGTTGGTGAAGCTTATGCTTTAGCTAATGTGTGTGTGTGTGTGTTTTTTTTTTGTGGTATTTATTAGGTACATTCTGTGCACAGCATTTTCCACAACATCAGCTTTGACTGATTGGAGTAGTGTGTTTTACTCTGTTATCTATACGTCCATCCCTACTATTTTTGTTGGTATCCTAGACAAAGATTTGAGTCACAAAACTCTAATACAATATCCAAAGCTTTATGGTGCTGGCTATAGACAGGAGGCATACAATTTGCGTCTCTTTTGGTTGACAATGATTGATACCCTGTGGCAGAGTCTTGTTCTCTTCTATGTACCATTGTTCATTTACAAGGACAGTTCCATTGATATATGGAGCTTGGGAAGTTTGTGGACCATAGCAGTTGTTATCCTTGTGAATGTACACTTGGCAATGGATGTTCAACGTTGGGTCTATATTACCCATGTTGCAGTCTGGGGATCCATAGTCATAACATATGCCTGCATGGTGGTGTTGGACTCCATACCTTCATTTCCTAATTACTGGTTGGTTTCCTGCAACAAATCTTGATTCTCCCATGTTAAATTACTAGATGTTTAATCTCGAACTTTAAAGATTATGTCTATAGGTTCTAGTACTTTAAAAATTGTCTAATGGGTCTCTAAAGTTTTCAGTTCTATATCTAATAGGTGTCTATAACTTTATAGACTTAAAAACCTATTAGACTTGAAATTGAAAGTTTAGGAGACCTATTGCTATTAAACATTTTTTAGAGTTCGGGAACCTGTTAGACACAACTTCGAAATGGTAGGATTAAACTTAATTTAAGCTATTTACATGCTGCAAACAGGAGTTCATCTAGTGCAATTACTTGCATAAGTTAATATTTTTTTGTTGTTTTGCAGGACGATCTTTCATTTGGCGAAGTCCCCAACCTATTGGTTGACTATATTCCTCATAATAGTTGTAGGATTGCTTCCACGCTACCTTTTTAAAGTTGTGAACCAACGATTTTGGCCCTCAGATATTCAGATAGCCAGGGAAGCTGAGATACTGAGGAAACGAAAAGGTCGTGATCATTCGGGTTCAAAGCGAGATCGAGATCGAGATTCCAATTAACACATGTCTACTCTGTGTACCATCGTTGTGAGCAAAACTCATTTGCAGATGGCTTCCCCTGTGGTGGTAACATGCGTGATTGTAACTCTGAAGGTTAGACATGCCAAGTGATGCATTTGTCCTTGGATATAGATGAATTCTTTTAGTTAATTATACTTTTGAGGATAGATATCCACTGGAGGCTTAAGGCACTTTAGAAGGGGTCGTATGATACAAATTTTTCGATTAGTCCTCAGACACGACTGGCATCGTAAAGAAGAGTTTATGAGAGTTGGGTCACAGAGTTTGAAGTCAGGTGCGATATGAAGATGGGAGAAGACGGAATGCCCCACCAAATGATGTCTCTTTGGTTGGGGTGATTATTCGAAAGGATGCAAAATCTGTGTCCAAATAGGAGGGATCTCGAGTCGTAAAATTTATGTTTTATTTTTGGCAGGAAGAAATGGATGGAGGAGGAGGATGGATTAATGCAGAGAATTGTCTGAAACTGTATCATATGATATTAGGGTGCTGAGGTAAAAAAAACCTACACAGTTTGAAAGAGAAAGGAGAGATTGAAGTAAAGTATATAATAGGGGGGTTTTTTCTTTTTTCCTTTCCCTTTTTTTTAACCCTTGTAAAAATTTGAGAACTTTTTACTCATCAACATAAGGAATGAGGCAAGTGTGTGAAAATACAACACTTACATACAACCTTTGCAATATGTTCATCTGCATTGTAACCATTTTAGCAGCTGTAAGCCATCAAATGAAAAAAAATAGACATGAAAGTGTTGGAATCTTCATTCTTCCATCTGTTTTCAGCTATTTTGAGTCTTCCTAATGATGAAACTTGTGGATTTGGAATGGAAGCTTTGAAGATGGCAGTTGCTGCAATGTAAAGCTTTTCCCTCTCTGAAATGATATTATAAAGCCATTTGTAAGGCATGCCAATCATATTATGTTTCTGACAGTTGGCTATGGTGTTAGTGTTACTATGGCTACAAAATTAGCCACATTTGATTTAGGTTCGAGTAGGGGCTATGTCCTATAATGTCTTTTCAGTGTTCAGATGATAACTCATCTGAGTAAAGTGACTTCTAGTCTCAACTAATTGGTAGACTAATTGGGTTATAACTTATCTCACCTGAATTGGATTACTAAGTATGGGAATTCACGTAGTCATTTTTGCAACCTTTACTAGCATGCTACCACTTATACTATTTCTTATTTTCACCCATAACATATAGATTACATTGTCCTACGTTCTACCATGTTTCCACTATTGAAGTATGATAAAATACCGATATGGCTTGTGATAGTTTGTTGTTCCAATAAAGTTATGTTATGGAGCTATGCTTCCCATTATATAGGTATGTATCTATTGTGAATTTTAAAGAAAAATTTAGCTAGTAATTGTATAACGTTTGATGTACAAGAGAAATTACAAAAGATATTTTTATTTGTACCAAATGGTTATCAGAACTCAGAAGACCATATAGATTTTGGATCTACTTCCAAGCACATTGTGTAATCTTCATTCAATTATTTTTGGATGTTTATCTTTTGTTTTGCGATACAGATATTAAATATCATAAAATTAAAGGTATGAAATATTACAACTCACATCTTATGCTGTATGTTTTTATTAATCTCAAAATTCGTAAGTAGACATAAGTTTCTTACGTTCCAAATATAAACTATCTAAACTCAAAGTTCTCAAAATCCCTGAACTAGATGCACTCCATGAACATTGACACAAAAATGCATTCCAAGCTTACAGAATACCTTCCATCTTCATTCGAGCTGTTATTTATAATTTCTAAATTTGGGTAAGTAACAATTTAATCCCTATCGTGGAACGACGAATCACCTAGATTAAAATTACCTTACCACTGTTGCCAAGGAGAAAGAGGGTACTAGGCAACGCAATGCAGAATTTCCAGTCCACTACTATGCATAACTAGACTCGTAGGAAAACCAAAGAGCTACTTGGGATTGATGGATATAGCTTCTATTTCTTCCCATTATCTTCTCCAACCTCGTCAAATCGTCAGCACAAGTATAAAACTTAAGGACCCATCCTCCAAAGAGGGAAGAAACCCAACGAATGACGGATGCAAAAATATGTCATTCGTAATTATTCAACACTACGTTGCCACGAATTCACAAACTGATCCTAAGAGAGAAGTTTCTCTAGTTCATACTAAATAATCCTGAGAAAATGTTAGTATATCATTAGATGAGAGAGAGACAAAACTAGGATACGACTTCAAATCATATGATGAATCTCTCTGAACAGTTCAACAACTATTTTATTTTAGTACAATTGGTGCCGGACAAGATTGAAAAGCATTCAAATTACTTGACTGTGTTCCAACGATTTGGCCGCAGCTCTTCCACTCAAATTGCTCCAGCTTCAGTCCACAGTGTAATTTTTTGGCTCCTTCACATTATAGTCGACATCCAGTAAAAAGAAAAAAAAAAAAAAAGAACAAACTCAACCAATAACTAAAACTAAGACCATTTCTTTGATTCTCTTAAACCAGCTCGAGTTTTCCTGGCTATCCTACCAACAAACTGAATCATAATCCAAAATTTCACCCAACTTCATAACCTACATTTCCTTGGAGAACAAACTCTTAAAAAAATAGCAACATACCAGTGCCCCCCCACGGATCGTTTTAACTGAACTGGCAAACTATTCTCTTTCGACGCACTAATTCCGATCCCCCAAGGATCCTGCAAGTGAAAATCAAAATTCAGCCAGTACAGAAAGATTACACTGCAAAAAGATGCAGGGACTTTATCTACGTATGCACATGCATAAAAAGTAGTTCACCTGACTACTAGTTTTCATTCTGCAGAGAAGTCTTTTTCTTTTTTGTGGCGAGCGTCCAGCACCATCCTATAGACATATAATGAGACCATTGTTGCACTGTACAAAAAAGAAAAGTCTCAGCCAGCAAACCCTTCAATGTGGATACAGCAAAAAAGTCTGGCTAATCAATGCATTCTACAATAATAGATGAGTGAAGAGAAAAAATCTAAATGGGCAGAGGACTGTGAAATCATATTTATGGAACAAGACCGCTAATAAGATTGGTTTGGGGAAAAAAACTCATCAAAAGGGGAGAAAACAGAAAAGAAAAGGTGTAAAAAGAAAAGTATACATTTGATCTATTAATAGAACTAAAAGTATTAATGAACCTAACTGCCACAGGTCAAGTTCTTTGGTGCTGAATAAATATAAATGAAGAGCTTAACCTTAGGATTTTACAATACAAGCTAAGATCAAACAGACGAACATAATTTTCCAGCCAAAAATGGCAGCGTAAACTCACAAAATAGATGAAAGTTACAATAGCAATAAAGTACTTTCAGTCTGTCCATCCAGCAGAAGCAATAATGAACGTGAGAAGAAAGAGGCGAGGAAAGATATAAACCTGATCAAGGTTGTTAAAAGATTTACAATTGATGGTCTCTGCATGCAGAAAGAGAGAGAATAAGAAACAAAACAAAAACAAAGTGTCAGAAAAGAGTTCAAATTCTGTCAGTTCAAGAACAACATTCACCACGTAAACATCATGTTTAGTTAGTATCTAGAGTTCTCACCTGAAACACCAAGCGCAACTCTCTAAGAAATAGAATACTTGCAATCGCTGTTACACAAAAATCTTGAAACAGTTACAAATTCCTTCTGAAAAAGGAAAGAAAGGAGAATTGGAAGACTGATCAAATGACTTAAGGCTGAACGACTACAAGAAATGCGACTAAAAAAATGTGTGTGAATTGCAATTATTGAGGTGAACCAATGACATCAATGACTTAAGACTGGAAGACTGATCAAGGGACTTAAGGCTAGATGACAGAACAATTCATTACAGTTCATGAAGCAGTGAATAAGCTGTACATTTCACAAGTAGAGATATGGTAGCTAAAGATGTAGGTAGAACATGAAGCATGTGACATTGACCACGACAAGACAAAAGGAGAAATACCTGCCAATTAAGAATTTTTAAACAAACTTGAATGCTGTATAATTAAATACCAAAATGGCTACTCAACTAAATAACTCAATGAGTGACGATCATTTGTGTTTCATATATTAAGCTATTGAATTATTGGCAGACTGACCTGCTTGCCCCTTCAGGCCGAGAGGAAATGATTGTCCTCTTTTATATGACCGCAAGCTCAAAATACTCAAGGCCAACAAAGCACCACCAAGTATCACACCAAATCTAATTGCAGCAAGGCTTCCTGTTATCATGAAGGAAAGGAAACCACCAAGAGAAAGGACCAGTCCTGTAGACGATTAGCAATACAAGTCAGCAAGAGATTTATAAGCCCACAGGACTGGACTATATAAACTGAAGAACAATATAGTCATAGATAGAATGTTGAAAAGACAATGTTGCAAATTGCAATACACACAGCTACTACAATTATCTTATCCGAAGKTTTCTATCCCTCTAAATTAGAGATTTTACTTGGATAAGCTACTCAAGTAGAAGCTGAAATAAATGGTAGTACAAAAGCAAAGCTAACCTACTCCATTTATACATAACATAAAGTTTGATAATACATACCATATGGTATCCCAAAATAGAAGTCTTGAACTTTTGAAATTTCACGTAAGTCATCCGTTGGAGAAGTAAATGTTACCACGATCTCCTTAACTTCTTCAGGATAATTCTCTGCTACTGTGGCAATATATTCTTTACCTTCTTCACTTAATTCATGCACTACTAAAACCAAATCTTCCCTTGCCTTTTCTGCTTGGATTTTCAAAATCTTTGAAGTTTCATTCAGAGAAACAAGTGCTTTCTCAGAGTATTCCTCATATGCATCCTTCGAAATGCTTTTCATCTTCAGAGCTTGTTCTTTGAAGGTATTTAAAGCTTTTTTCCATAACTCTTGTACTTTCTCCGCATCAAAATCGAAATCTTTTTTTTCTTTCTCTGCTTCACTTTCTGAATGCTAACAATGCAATTGAGAAAAGAAAAGGAAATATCAATCTACATTCAATGCATATGATCAACTACACGACCATATATATTCACTAACCAAGAGCAAAACTAAAATAACCTAGTCATTGTCAAAAAATCAGTTAGGCTATATATATTCTTTTTTTTTTAGAAACCTAAGATAGATATATTATAGACAAAAACCAAAACAGACTGAGGGCTGGGGGTTCTGAACTGCCATGAAACGATAAATGATGGCTTTTCAGTTGTTTACAAACATGGAAAAGCGGTAATTACAAAATAATTTCCTTTTATTGAGTCACCACCAAGAAGAGGTGTTGTGCTGTACATTCCTACAAAAAATGTCAAAAGTATGAGCCTTGTCTTAAAAAATGCGCTCATTCCTTTCTAACCAAATATGCCAAAGAAGAGCTCTCACTACACAACAGAGGGATTTAACTTTCCTCGATAAGAAACAACCCGAAAAAGCCTCAGATAACCACCTGTCGATATGTCTAGGAGCACAAATGGAGATGCCAAAAATATCCAGCAAGAAATACCAACCTTGGCCACAAAGGGGCAGTGTATAAAAAGATGATCTAAGGATTCTCCATCTCTATTGCACATACTACAAACCGAGGGAGGTATGGTCCAGTTTTTGCATTTCTTTTGGAGATAATCCTGGGTATTTAAACTTCTATAAACCAGCGACCATAGGAAAACCTTAACTTTCTTGGGAATTTCAAAATTCCATATGGCAGCAATTAGGGAAGACTTCAAAGAAAGGGGAGCATCTGAAAGTTTTAATAAGGCAGACTTTGAAGAGAAAGCTCCCCCTTTTCCTAAACACCAGTAGACCTTGTCTTCTCCTTCTCCCAGGCGAACCACATCTAATACTCAAATGAGGCCCAACCAGCTTTCCATTTCCCTGTCAAAAAGACCCCTGCGAAGGCCTAAATCCCAATAATGAAAATCTTGATTTACCATGCTTGAACTTTTGTGTGCATTATTACCATCATTAAGAATAAGTTGTGGCTAAACAACCCTAAGAGCTAAAAATCTTGAGTGCCACAAATTCAATAATTATTCAACGAGCCGGGACAATGCAGACCTGGCTCAATCACCTACGGCATGACATACATATTAAATAATCAAAATAGATACCAATTTCTTAAACTCCAAATGGCCAATAGTGTACTCCAGAATACATGTATCAATTACTAATCACGAACACCATCACCCTACCCACATTCTCTCTTAATCCCAACCAGCATTATTCAATCAACAGAAGCTAATAAAAACAAGAACAAGAGATGGAATTCAACGGCAGGACAGAAGAGAGAAACAACCATACCGATTCCTCATGCGAGGCAGCAAGCGCCACAACTCGCCGAGTCAAAGGACACCGCGGAAGAGCTTTAGCGACGATGGAAACGTTAGCACCAGGAAAACCCAGCAAGGGATGGAAGCGGGGAGACGAACAGAGGCGGGAGCGCGCGGGGAGAGGAGCAGAGCTCTTCGGCTTCAAGTGGGAACAGGCGGCGGGGTTGAGGATCAAAAGCGACTCCATGAATGGGGAAGCGAAGCAGACGAAGAATGGCCGGAGATGGGATATGGCGAGGGTTTCGAGAAGAGGGTTTTATATGAATGGAGTTACAGAAGGAGAGAGAAGACGGGGAAACACAATTTTGTACTGTAACCAACTGTGGAGCCACCATATTTGCACTCAAAAAGTTTCCAACTTTAAACCCTATTTTCAGTTGATCAAGATGTATATCTTAATATATATCTACTAAATCATTTTAATCAACATAAGCTTAGAATATTTTGTTGGTTCAATCTTTCATCTTTTGATGTACTTAAAAAAAATTAAAAGTTTATGAACTTTCAAGGTTGTGTCTAATATCATATCGAGCATTAAAAATTTAGAGACTTATCCACCACTTCTTAAAATTTAAAAATCTATTAGATACAATTCTGAAGTTAGAGATGTATTTCTTGTTTCATTTTGAAAGTTAAAAGGAGAATCCCTAGTACTTATAGGAAAATCGTCGTTGTCATACTATGTCTATTTAGTCTATAAACTTCAAAATGTTTCAATTGCATCTTTAAACATTCGATTATAATTTTTACACCCAAAAGTAACCCAATTGCATTTATTAAAGACAGAAGAGCTAAAAAAAACTATTAAAGTTTGATACCTTGAGTAATTGAACTATGTTCAAGTGAGCCGAACCAAAAACATGTTATAGGTTACTTTACTTGTTTCCAAGGGGCAAGCAAGGAATGACACCTTTTCAAGTAACCTAATTGAAGCAACCAAGAACATTTGTTACATCCTTTGTTTATAACTCAAGCAAAGAGATGAGACAGGAGAAAGATGTATGAAGTGTATACATTCACATAAAACGACATTGTTAGAACTATATCTACAGAAAAGTAGGCATATATTTCTCCTCCTTCAGGTAGGAGGATGAATGGTTTTTTTTTCTCTCTTCTTCTAATCTGCTGTACATTGTGTTGAAAAATCAATCACCAGGAGAGGGGAAAACAGACAAGAAAAATATAATAAATAATGAACAAATAAAATGAATTAGAATGTCAATATCCTTCGATACGTGGTCTCCGTAGGGCTGATGCAGATGATTTTCGTCTTTCCTGTCGATCGAAATCCTCGAAGGAGAGGGTCGAACATAGCCGGGGTGGGAGTGTAGGAATGGAAGATTTCCCTCCGGGTGAAAGAGATGGGTGAAATCCGGAGGGTGGAGAAGGCGAGAAACTTAATCTAGCTGCTGCTGGTGTAATGATTCCATCAAGGCTTGGTGATCTTAGCATCTGTTTTACTGGGGGTGCAGCGGGTTCTTGGAGCGGGAATCGGCTCGAGTGCTTCAAATTTTGGATAATCTTCAGGTGTTCAACTACATTCCTCATTGTGGGTCTTTCTGAGGGGTCCTTCTGAAGACATTTCAGAGCAATGTCAGCCACTGTCCTGGCTGCCTTGATCGAGAAGCGGCCTTTTAATTGAGGATCCATGATCAATGACAACCGACCATCATCGGCGAGGAATGGTCTGCTCCACTTGACTAAGTTCCTCTCTTCTTTTGGGTAACGACCATCAAGGTTTCTTCGCCCAGTTAGCAATTCTAGAAGAACGATTCCAAAACTCCAAACGTTGCTCTTTGGAGTAAGCAGCCCTCTCTCCAATGTCTCAATTGATAGATATGCTGCTGACTGAATATGTAAGAACAGGAAAAACAATCAACAACCTTGCACCCAAATCGGCCAAGTGAAAAACGAAGGTTTAAGAAGCCAAGATAATACATGTACCACTAAAAATACCAGAAAATCTAATATAATGGATTAAGAACTCACCACTGAATTGTTAGAAATCTCTGTCTCAGGTGTAGGAATGTGTCCAACACAACCATATCCAGAAAGCTTGGCACTAAAATCTTTGTCAATTTGAATGTTGGTGATGGAAAATTCATTGTACATTGCCTGCAGCAAATAAAAATCACATTCAGCTATAGAATAATAAACCGCTCTGAACTTTTTTCTCGAGTGTCACTGAGTAAGTTCGTTGGAGAGGGGGTGTGTCATGGAATGTTGTTCATTATTACTCTGATTATTTGAAACAATTCCCAAATTAATATCATTTTGAAACTACAAGTCTAGGGTTCTAACAGTGATTCAAATGAGGAAACCAAGTAAAGTGACTAAATAGTTATAGTAAATTTGAATAACAAGTTTTCTCACCTGAAAAGGTCCCTCTTCATGCAAGAAAGTGAGACCCTGTGCAGCACATAATGCAATCTTCGTTCTTGTATTCCAGTCAATAGAAGGCCCATCTGATCTCCCATACAATAGACGATCTAAGCTTCCATGAAAAAGCCTCTCGTACACCAGCATTCTTGGCCCCGAACCCTCATGGGCATGAAAGCCAATCAATTTACAGAGGTTTGGATGTTGCAAAGATGCTAGGGTATTAACCTCGGAAACAAATTCCTTAAAACCCTGGAGTATAGAATAGCAAGGGCTTAAGAATTTCTCAACCACAGATATAAATCAACTTAAGTTTATCACTAGCCTAAAACTGACAGTTCGAAATACTGCTCAAGTTCACTTGAACGTGATGAAAATCAAAGCCTAATCCTGACTTTTTTAGTCATTAAAGTATATATAGATTGCAATAATAAGTAGGCTTAGTTCCCAATTTATCGTGGTAGATAGCTAATTCTCGTCACAAGCTTTGAACAGAAAACAAGGTTGAAACATACAAAATTAAACAAGCTACAAACGCAGGTAACAGTGACTACAAAGGCCATAAGCAGTGGGAGCTGTAATTATACCAAACTTATCAACCTACGAAGACCATTTAAAATGGAAACATGTACTTGCCAATATATTACCTGGTTGGACGGATGGCGGCAAGTAACGGTGGCTTCAAACCTCTTTGAAGTTGAAGCGTCGTCTCCAAAAGAAGCCCTATACATTAAAGAAGATAGACTTTCTGACACACAGGATTCCGCAGAAAAATTATGGCAAGCAGCTGATATTTCTTCAAATGAAAAGTTTTTGGCTGCTCCGACAGGTGGTAGTGGCAATGGCCCAGAGGCGTACAGAGGTCCAGTTGACACCACTGATTTAAAGCTTCCAGTATGCTTTAGTGCCACAACAACCTGGGGTGATGGAAGAGGAAGAGGTTGAGGACTTGGGGATCTCTGTTCCCTATTCAATCCAAATCGGCCAATTGACTCTTCTGGTTCATCATATTCAACTGATGAAAGAGCATCCTGCTCTGCTGCATCAAGTGTCGATGGAGCAGACAATGTCCGTATCCTACTGCCAGCAGCACCATTCGCTGGTTGTACAGGTTTCACTCTGGTCTTAAAACTTGGTGGTGCAGACTGCAATGAGCGTGTACGAATTTGGGGTTCGGGCAGCATAGTTGGCACAATCTCCTTAGAGCTAACATTTTTGTCATGAACACTGTGTCCATGATTTTTCTTCTTACTCTTTAAAACTGGGAAGCACCCCATCTTGTGTTCAAGAAGATAGTTATGCAAACAGGAACTCCTAATAAATCTGAAAAAGGAAAAAAAAAGGTAGACTACTAAGCCATCAATTAAAATACATAAAAATAATGCAAACTTTAGTTCTCGTTAATCCAATTCCTCATTCAAAGTTGAGAATTTACATGAACGAACCCAGAAACAAAACCTAAACTACTGGTGCATTCAAATACAAAAAATCACCATAAAACGACTAGACATTTTGAACTTAATTCAAGGAGCTTCTGAAAACTAACAAAAGGGTCGAACCACAGCAGTAACGCCCTCAATTGCCATTTCTATTTACTTGCAATCTTCTACAAACAGAATACGAATAAAAGACGGAATTCAGATAGACTCCATGAATCGAACAGCAAGAGGACATCCATGCTTCCAAAACGTAAAGAAGAACAGGTTCACAAATTGAAATCCCAAATAAATCTCCCCCAACAAATCCAATCCGCAGCAGCAAACAATCATCAAAGACTAGAGCTCAGAGGTGAATATCTGTTAAATTGTTAATCTCATGTTCAAAACGAGAAGAAGCCCAATTACCCTAACATTTGGGGGAAAACCGATCGACGACGAAAACAAAGGAAATAACCTAACCAAATAAGAAAGAACTGTCAGGTACTGATAAAAATTCCATCCTCCTTCCATACCTGCGGAGATATAACCCGTTCCCCATTCATCCGATTGCACAAAATCAAGCAACCAACAAGAAATTGTTACAATTAACATACAAACAAAACAACCCCATCTCCCCATCTCATCTCCCAACCAGGAAACAGAGATCAAAATGAAGCCAGCGCCAGATAGAAAAACAACACAGTGGCGGAGCTTTCCAAGGAACTCTAAAAATGGAACAAAATTCAGAGAGCAAACATAGCGATCATGGGTTATTACCTGGAGAAAAGCAAAGGAAGTGGTGGAAGTAAGAGTGAACAGATCGGCGGACAGCGAAATAATGAAGACGAATCGAGCTGTGAATTGAACTCGAAAATTGAAGTGAAGAATTTGAGAGCGAAAAAACAGTGAAGAAAAAGGGAAAATTATTAAGAATTAGTTATCGAACAAACAGAGGAGATAGATGAACAGTGGTCAAACTTCTCACCAAAACAAACACATTTATTATTGCATTTAACAAAAAGTATCTTTATTTAATATTGTTCTCCATAAATAGCATATTCCCCCTTATGACCTTTTTACCCTCACCTTTTTTCTTTTTCTTTTTCTTTTTAATAAATTCATATCTCTTTAAATATTTCGAGTTATTATTTTACAATTTTTGCTTTTGGTCCCTATACCTATACCTAAATGTTACTATGTCAGATTTTTAAGTTGGGTTTAGATTGATTTATTTGTTATAATATAAGTTTTAAGTATTAATGTTGATATTTAAATTAACCAATAACATTTCACCTTTTTAAATAGGTAAACAATTTTAATATTAATAGTATGTTCTTATTTAGTAATTTTTTTATATTATATTTTGTTGATTTTTTCGTGATATTGTAGAAATGTCGGTTCACATTTCATGTTGATGTCGAATTATTGGACATATGAAAGTGTCAACATGACGATGAAAATTATATATTCTCATTATTAATATCGCGTGGTCAGAGGTAATACGAAAAATTTGAAGGTATTGTACGTGAACTTTTTTTCTTTTTTGTGTAAAGTTTAAGAATTAACCCCAAAGAAACTGAAAGAGTGAGAATTCAAAGCAAAAATAAAAATAAAATAAGGGTGGAAGTTTATATATTCTAATTAAAAAAAATAACGGTATCATGTGTTTTAAAATGACTTAGAAGACTATTCGCTGAAAACTCTATAATTCTTTTTTTTTTTTAACATAACTTATTCTTTTAAGATGTTAACAATTTTCTTCCAAGATAATCAATTTGAACTTCCACTTTATATTTGGATTGCAATGTTGGACAAATCATTTATTATTTCAAAATATACTTTTTAGAATTTTTTTTTTTGCTTAATAAACTATAAACAAATAATTAAGATCCTATTTTTTTTTCTATTTTTAAAAATCAAGCTTAAAAAATTTATAAAATGTCAAATTTAAAAAACCACATAAAGTAATTTTCAAAAATTATTTTTGTTTTTTGAAATTTAGTTAGGAATCGTATGTTTCAAGAATGGTGAAAAACTGAGTAATGTAATTGTATAAAACAAAAGGCATAATTTTTTAAATATAAAACTAAAAATAAAATAGCTATCATACAACACGCCACCTAATTAATTATCGAAATGGGATTTTATTTAAATAAAAAAATAACAAAACAAAAAAGGCAAATAATAGGGGCAAGGAAGGAATTGGTAGGGGCAGAAGGGTAATTTCGGCAGCGCGTAGATATTGAATGAGGAAAATTAAGATTGGTGAGGTGGCACCATCAGTCAAAAGTTTGAAAATTATAATATTTTGAATTAATTTTTTCAAAATAAGAAAAAAACAATTATTTTTTTTTTCAGAAAGAAAAAACATGTTCCCCACATGGTCAAAGATATCTATCAAGATAGACCTTTGACTGTGGACGCAGGCCGTCGGATGAGCGACGATGGAGAGATGGACGGCCAGGATGAGATGGAGTTATAAGGCGGGACCCACAGATAAGAACGTTTTGTCGAAGGGGAAGGGATCGGGCGGCATATTCCCCGTGAAATTGTGAATGTTTCCACCGCCGCGGTCGGCCGTCGGCGGTGGGGGCCGGCCCCACCGTTTTTCGCTGTTTTATTTGGACCACCTTTTTTTCTTTTTCTTTTTAATTAATTTTATTAATGTTTCTTTTGAGTAAGATTATCATATTACCACGTGTTAATGCTGTATATTGACAGTATTTTTAAGTAGGTCATGATTTACGTGTAGCTAATTTGAATATAATTTAACTGGTTAAGTAATTATTATACAGAGATATATGTTGTACATATRAACTTAATAATATTGACAAACAATATACCACGCAACTGGATATAAACAATACAGATACGGACAATTTGAACACTAAAACTTGATAAATATAGTCGAGGCACGCTTCAATAGCGCTAACCTAAAAACAATTGTTCGCTCTGCATAAGTTGCTAGCAGGCTACCTCGATTATCTCAACAGGATACAAAGACTGACTCCGGTAGAACAGCAACCTCGAACTACTCGAATCTTGCAGAACTTTTAAATACTTTTCTCAACACAAACGAGAACAAAAGAAGAGATAATTCTTTAAGAGGAGGAGAAACTCAAATAAGAATATTTGATATGTCAAATGAGAAAAACTACAACTATATATAGTTGCACGATTAGGTAACTCCTCACAAATGCTTTAACAAAATATAGAAATAACTCATTATTTAAAGATATAACTTCAATTTTAATAATAAAGAATTGATAAATAAAATAAAAAATAAAATTCAAATGTACATGTGAATTAATAGTTACAAATTTAATTCTGGATATTAAATTTGTAATATTCAATTGTTTATCAATATTTTCAAATTCCACTTTCTTTCCCACATTAAAAATCCAACAATTATCAATTTGAATATAACTTAAATTTAATGGATAAGATATTTATTATCACGATGATAGTTGATGATTAGATCACTCATCCTCGTTATTAAACTAAAAAAAGGTTAAGACACCAATAACATTTTTTTAAGGTAGGATTAGAAATATTTTCAAATATAGCAAAATATTTAAGATTTTAAAAATATATATATTTAAGTAAAATGTAATGGAAAGTACACTAAGGTTCGAATTAATTTTTTAATTGATTTTTGAGAGCCATAAAGTATGTTTTTTTAAATGAGTGTTTATAGCAAATAAAAATTATTTTGCAATAACCAATGGGTTAATATCAGTTTGAGAAGAATCATTTTAATGTCAACTCTCCAAACATTATTATAAATTGATTGATCGAGTTGATTCAGTTTATAGTAATTTGAAATTTGTAGAATCACTTTTATATCTAGTGCAACCAAACATACATGAAATCACTTTTAAAAAAATATAACCAAATCTATAAGTTTATGAAATCACTTTTAAAAAAATATAACCAAATCTATAAGTTTTTTAATTAAAACTATTTTATAGAAAAATATTTTAAGAAAAAACATTTTTTTTTAAAAAGTGACTAAATTAGAAGATAGGTCAAACTTACGCTATGGAGTTCTCTACATATAACATTGCTATCTATATATATATATATATATATACGTTTTGATTTATTTTTAGATAAATATGGATGAAAATAATGTTGACATATTGATGAATGTTTTTCATCGAAGGTCTGATCAACGATGTTAATAAGTTCACATGAAAGTAGAAAATCAGATACTCTAAAGTTAGATGGAATTATATTAGACATTTGATTGTAAATAATGTTGTAAAGAAAATAATGGTACACATAACGATACCTTAAAGAATATTATCGACTAATTTACATGAGTCTCTCAACTATCAAGAAAGTCATAACTCAACCTAGTGAGACCAGAAGTCACGAGGTGAGCCTACTCAAATCGGGGTGCATGTAGCCAACCAAACATCGAGGTGGTCTATATCCCAACACTCAAAACAAACATGATAAGGGCAAAGGCTTGATGGTGTGGAGTTTTTTGCACCCTACGTGACAATAGCATATTATTGTACTCTACTTTTATGGTTTGTCGATCTATCTTACACATTGACATCATAATTACAGTAATTCACATTACAGGCAACTACCCTATGACATCCTAACAAGTCGTGGGTGAAGCTTTCATTGATGGGTAAATTGTAATTGGTCCACGTGTCTGATATTACTATACCAATAGTATGTAATCACAAGATTCATAACATACCTATTAATTAAGAAGAAAATTTTTGATACCGATACTCCTTCCATTTACTGCATGTCACGCCAGCATAATATTAAAAAGAATCCATCGATATTAAAAAATTATTTATAATAGTAAAAGTTTAACGTGAACAAAAAGAGTAGTACAGCTTATAGTACTAGATTTTTTCCCTCTACTAAGTTAATACTTTTTGAAACTTTGTCAAACTCGAGACTCAGATAAATAGAATTTATAAGTCATAATCAACATGGGCCATTATTGGGCTCCTCAGTTTCCAAGCCCTTTAGGTTTGGCCCATGCCCATATATAAGGCCCAATAACATAGAAGAAACAGAAAGTTTAGCGTCTTTTCGGTAACGTTCTCGTTTCTTATTTCTATTTCCTCTTTCTAATAAATAAAAATACAATTGCATGACCCTTAATACTCATAGATTCAAGAACGATAAAACAAGATTTTTATTTATATTAGAAATAAAAAAACAATAAACTTTCTCGTTTGGTAACTATTTCTATTTCTTGTTTCTTGGAAACCACAAAAATACGGACCCGTTTGGTAACATTCTCATTTCCTATTTCTTGTTTATCATTTCCTATTTCCTATGTCTTGTTTCTAATTCTTTTAAAACTAGAAACAGGATACATCTAGTAACCGTTTATGTTTCTAAAAATAGAAACAAAAATATGTTGGATAACTCTTTCATGTTTCATGTTTTTCTTTTTATTTTTTTAGAATCCAACCATACACATCAGAGTTAACTACGTGCACACCAACTATACCATCATTTTACTTTAAATTATATGAAATATTACTTAACTTTGGACGGGAAACGGAAACAGAGACAAGAAATAGAAATAAAAAACTAACAAATAGCACATAATTTTTTTTCTTGTTTCCAAAATTTGTATCATCCTCTACACATCTACCTCTTTTCATGCTGTTTCCAAGAATGAGTATAGGTTTTGAAATTTTGGAGTGGGCAATTTTTTTTTTCTTTTTGTTGATAAATTGTAAGCAATTAAAATTTATAATTTTCTCTTTGCTTTTCGTTTTTCTCCCCCTTGTTATGAATAGTATTTACTGAAAACTAATTGACTTGCACTTTATTGCTATAGTTTATTTTTATTTATTTTTTTTAAATAAAGTTGTGTGACTTCCGACCTACTAATATTTATAAAAAATAATAATGTTTTAACACTCGAATGGGCATATTTTATTGTTGAATTTAGATAGAGGTTTCACCTTCATTCATTTCACTAAAAAAAGGAAATCAATTTTAATTTATAAGTTTACAAAAGGTCTATTTTAACC
Source organism: Momordica charantia (assembly GCF_001995035.1). The sequence continues at coordinate 1,325,532 of NW_019104517.1, read as the reverse complement.
TCTCAAGTCTAAACAATGAGAAAAATTATTTAGACCATCTTACTAATCACTCCTTAAATACTCATTTTAGCCGATTTATTAAATTTCAATACATATCCAAATCGACATGTTAACAGTGAGACATACTGGAGATCACGTTAATCTATTTATATATTTTGAAAGTCGAAGAAACTAAAGTAAAATAATTTTAAAAGTTCTTTAAACCAAAATAAAAGGTTAAATATTGGAACTCAGATTTTTTTTTTTTTTTTAACTTAACACATCTAATTACTCTTTTTAAGTCTTAATTAACTAATCAGCCAAAGAGCTTTGAGACAGAGCCTTCAAATCGCCGCAATTAATATAATAATATCACCTGGAAGCTGGCCGGAATCAGGATTCTCCGGCCGCCGCACCTCTCCTCCGCCGCCATCCTCCGCCGTCTTCTGCAGCAGAGAATGCCGGCAATTAGGGCACGAAGAGTGGGAGACGAACCAATGATCGATACAATTCACATGGAATCCATGGCTGCAATTGGGCAAAATCCTCAAATCGTCGCCAATTTCAAATTCCCCCAAACAAATCGCGCATTCCGTACCTCTGATTCTCCCTTCCGCCGCCCCCGCAAACACCGCCACCGGAATCTCCTCCAATTCGCCTCTTCTCTTAACCCCCGCCAGAGCGGCCGACTCCCGGCTGAGTTCGCCCCATCGCCGCCGCGCCACGCACCGGAGAATGGAGTTGACGGCGAGTGCGCCGACGAGAGCGCAGAGCAGAGCCGCCAGAACTATCACCACGTTGAAGTCGAGATTCTTCTCGCTCGTGTTCGACGGCGGCGAGGGCGGCAGCGCCGGGAAGCGGCGGCTGATCTGGAACATTTTGGTTGGGTATGGAATTGGCTGCAGAGATTCCGACGAGAAATGGACATTAAAAATTGGATAAAGCAAATAAGAAGATGATTGAAACACAGAAATATTTGGGGATTTTTTTTATTTTGCTTTGTGTCAGATTTATTCATAGGTATTTTGAAGATGATGGAGGGTGGGACAAGGAATTTTCGGGTTTTTTTTTTAAGATTGTTGTAAATGAAATTTATTTTAAAGATATAGTTGTTTAATTAAAAATATTGTAGATTTTGAAACTTATTTTAAAAATATTATAGTTTTAAAAAACTGAAAGTTGGTCTTCACGACGACCATTTAGACATGGCGTCACACGGACGCCACGTAAATTTTTTTTAAAATTTGAACATGGTCTTCTCTTTAGAGAAAACCATGTTAGAGACGACCATCCGATCGATTCATTTTTGAAAAAAAAATATAATGTTTTATATTATATATTATCTAGTAGTTTTAGTGTAAAAAGTTCCTTAGTGGTCTCGTGGATGTACTGTCCAAAAAATACTGAGTATATGTATCATTTTCAATTTGGAACTACAACTCAACCAGCCAAGATATTAAGATCTCGATCTCAATCTTAAAAAATAGAAAAAAGCTTAATTATGTGCACTCATGTATCCACATCACTCACTCAACTTATGTGTCTTTAGTGCATACTTATGTTAGCGTGTTAATATGTATGTTTGAAATCGTGTTATTCATGTGTTAAATAATTGACATTTAAAGAAGATGTCGTCAAGGGTGACGTCGAGATTAAATGTGGGAGAATAATGTCAGAATCATATGAATTATATGTGACTGTATCCTGTGAGTGCGATGACAGGTTAAGCGGAAGAGAATGTTTCAATCCTATTATTCCTTTGACGACAATGACTCTTTTGAAAAACACTCTATCTGGTTCGTCTTTGGTTTCTTCTCTTGTTCAATGGAATATCCAAGTCCTTAGCAAATGAGTTTGGTTCTTGCTTTCTTGACGAGTTGGACTTCCTCCAATGAATGTCTTCGGAGATCAAAATAGAATAAACCTAAAAATTTAAAAACTAAAATAATCATTTTGAGAATTAGTGGATCAAAATGTTTTCAAAGAGGCATGTAGAGAATGAGTGCAACGTCTCAATCTTGGTAATCTTAAGCTTTGATTTGTGAGCTTGAGATGGTAATAAATGTTTTAATCTTGGTAATTTTTTTATTTTTTTATTTTGTTAAGTTTTTTATATGTATAGATTGATAAACTAAATAAGGATCAAATATATTTTTATGAATTAGAAAGATTAAATTGTTATATGGTAAAATTTGACACTTAATTTTAATAAAAATTTTTACGATATGGACTAAATTGTTACAAATTTTAAACTACAGGGACTAAATCGTTACAAGTTAAAGTTGAGGGACTAAATAATTACTTTAGAAAAAGTACAGGGACTAAATCATTATAAATTGAAATTGATAGACTAAATTGTTATTTCAATAAAAATACCAACCCCAAATGTATTTTTTAACATAAATAAAAACCAAAATGTTTGTACCAAACTCAGCTAGTAAAGCCTACCTCGGACACTTGTAAAAACACTCTAACGTGGCCTTTGCATGAGAATCTTTGCTTCTCTAGTCCTGCCAAGATTTCCAATGCCACTATGATCGAGCAACACTTTTTTTATTTTAATTATTTTATTTCTTTTAATGTAATTTCTCTTTAAAAATATGTCTAAAACAATATGCACTTTCTAAAGTATTAGTAAATATAAATGAGTTTAAAATTTTAAATATTATTTTTGTGGATCTACTTTCTATCTTGGTTTATTTTGATTCCGGTAGTATTTTAATTTTTGTTAATTTTATTCAACGTGTTTTCAAAACGTCTATTGGTCTCTGTACCATACTTATAAAAAGTGATTATTTTAATATCTTTATTTTCATTTTTTTTATCTCATTTCTTTGATCATAATTTTAACATGGACACTTTGCTTACTAAATTTCTTAAAATATATGTAGCCATTGAACGAGTTTTCATGTATTAAAATTTTGCAAATAGAGACCAAAATGTTTAATTTTTATAAGTACATGGACAAAAATAGATGTTTTGAAAGTGCATTGACTAAAGTGAACAAAAGTTAAAAATACAGATATCAAAATAGATGTTGTGAAACAAACCAAAGCCGAGAGTATAGAGACCAAATAAACCTAAAGTGATACTTTTCACTCCGTATTAGTTAAGATCAATAATCACTTCGTTCATTTGAATAAAGTTCAACTAGTTYAGAATATTTTTAATTTAAAGTTTGAAGATATTTGAACCTACACCAAAAGTGGAGTTGTAATTTTTTATATGACGGATAAATTTTGGCATTCTAACCTTTTATATACATGATCTTTCAATTCTAACAAATTTATAGGACAAACTAGAAGGAAAGATTTTGAAATGTTACATCTTAGATTTTGAAATGTTACATCTTTCTTAATATATTTTTTAATCCAAAACAAACAAAATCTTCACCCATATTTGTAAGTAAGTTCTAAAAGGAGAGAAAACCATTACTCAAACATTAACATTTAGGTTTATAAGTCAGCATGTTTGAACCTTATTTGTTATATAAAATATAATATGGTCAAAACGAGTATAGATCAGTGCTAATTGACATATATTTTCTAGTTTGTAAGTTCGATCCTCTTCGTCCTCACATGTCGTACTAAATATATATATATATATATA
>NW_019104517.1:1300054-1321324 GCF_001995035.1 Momordica charantia | reverse complement strand
AAAGGTGAGCACTCCGACGATCAAGTCAGTATAGGTCGGATTCCAAGTCTAGTTCGAAGCCAGAAATCATCGTACCTGATCGGGGAGTGAGGTCCCCTACTTATAGGTGGTGGTCCCGCTAATCTAGCGACTGTTACATTCGGTAATCTCGGGACCGTCGGTTACATCCGGTAATCTCGGGACCGACGGTTACGCCCGATAATCACGCCGCAGACAGTTGCGCATCTCGGCCCATACCGAGCTCCCTGGTGAGTCAGACCTGAGCCAGGCTCACCTCGGCCTTCACACTTGGCATTTGTCGGCGTTGGTGGCGGCCAGTTCGGCCTTCCGAGCTGGGCATGATTCATGAGTCATCTTGGAGCACCAATAGGGACCTTCCACGTGTCCCCAGTATTCCCTTCTCCAAACAACGTGGTAATGAACTTCGTTTTTTATTTGTATTAGGTGATAGTATTAGAGATAAGTCCACGGTAAAAAAAATTAAAGAAGAAAAGTGGTAAGATTTAGGGATAATTCGTAAGATTTAACTAAATCATATGAGCCTTTTGAAACTTAAAATTATAAATACTAAATTAAAATTAAAATCTAGAGACTAATTGGATTGGTAATTTTCAATCTATATTTAATTAAATATTGAATATTATATTATGATTATTCCTATTTATTGAAAATATTTTTATAAAGAAATTATTCTTGTCGCTACATCCAAACAATTGTTAAATACAAAATCTAAAATTTTTCTACCCTTAAATAATCGTTTGATACAGATTCAAAATACAACTTTTAAATTCTCTTTCATAAATTTAATGGTGTTAAATTATAGTCACATTATTCAAGCTACTCCTATCATATTTATCCTATTAATAAACAATATGAAGATTAAAGAGATAATATTAAAAAGGCAAATCTTTTCTTGAGAAATATGATCTAAAAAATTTTTTTAAAAAAAAAACTCAACCTTCATTCAAATTTCAAAATTAACAATACATTCTGATTCTCCCAACCAATGACAAATATTTATTTCAATTTAGTCTTTATAAATTCAGAATTCTTAAAGTTTTAATTAGTCTATGTAGTTTGAGTTTAGTTTTAATTGGGTTTCTATAGTTTGGTTAAATCTCATAATTGTTTGAGTTTAGTTTTAATTGGGTTTCTATAGTTTGGTTAAATCTCATAATTTATCACCCAATTGTGTTTTTACCCACTTGAAAAACTCGCATATTTATAATACAACCAACACATTTAGCAAAATAGACAATAACAACTAAAAAATTGTCATGTAAAAAATTTGTCAATATAATAACTACATAAATTATTTGTGAAATTTAACTAAATTAAAACTCTTAAAATTATAGAAACTAAATTATAAATTCAAATCATAGATATCATATCAAATTGAATTTAAGTCTAAAATACAATTAATTAACTTTTAAAATTGTGGAGACCAAATTGAAATATATCCAAATTAGGAAAAAAGATTAAGTATTTTTAAACCATCATAATTCATTAAAATTGATTACCCATTTATTCACACGTGGCTCCTTATTTAACACGTTTAAAAATATAGATTAGTGTTTTAACTAGTTGAACTATATTTAAGTCGATTAGTTGTAAGTTGACATGCATCATCGTAGTTTTATTGAATTTGTTGTTGATTTGATAATTGATTGTGAATGTGTGAACTTTTGGTTTGATGGTAAACTTGAAATTCGACGACCCAACCTAACTTAAATTGATTTAGTTCTATTAGATAGAAGAATCGATCCACTTGAATTTTTTCATTAATCTAAAAATTCTTTAACTCGACCCAATTCAACTTGTATACACCCTACCATAATAGATCACTTTAAAGAGGGCGTTATCAACTCATAATTTCGACAAGTTTGGTGCCATAAAGTTCTAGTTTATATAGTTTGGATTTAAATTTGATAAACAGTTAAGAAAATAAAGTTTATATAACTCGTATTTAATTTTAAGGATTTATTATTTCTAAAAATTAGTATATATGGATTAAAATGATGAGTTTCATAAGTCTAAATTTTTAGATGGTATGTGAAATTAGTAACATCGTAGAGTACGAGAATTGAGATTGGTAAGCAAACAAACCTATTAAATATATTTAATTGAAGTTCTTTAATTTCACGTTACATAAATTTATCACAGATCCTTTAAATATATATTTTAAGAAATGTCAAAATAAATTTATATTATTTATAATAGGTTTTAGAACAAATATAATTTTTTTTTAACGTATTTTGACTTCTAATCTATTTTCAAAATAGTGATAACGATCAAAACATTAGTAATAATATTCTTCGATTAAAATACTACTCTGATCTTTCTACTTTTTAGTGTTGGTTCATTTTGATAGCTGAAAGTACTGCGACTAAAATATAATACTTTAATCGAAATAATTTTCATAAAAACTTCTCGAAACAAACCTTAAATCCCACATCACATTTAACATATAATATATAATTTTGGATTTCTAACCATAAATCCATTACAAAATATATATATATATATATATATATATATATATATATTCATTCATAAATTGGCAAACCCCAAATAAACCTTCCTCATTTAATGAAAATACTAAACTTCTCCTTCATTTATTCTCTCATTGCTACGACGTCGTCTTGTAGATCAGTGCTGGATTTTCCTCACTTTCTAATGCTGCAAAATAATAATTTAGCAAGTAATTAGAGCATTTTTTTGTAGTTCAGAGAAGAACAACACATATTATTCAAACYTTCTAGTTATTTTTTAAAAGTTGGAAAAAGTTGGAAGGAAATAACAATGTAGGGGAAAAAAAGAGGACCTCCCGCTCTGATATCATCTTAAGAACGAACAAACGATCACTCGACTCAAAAACTTAAACTGACGGATTAGGTAAATTTAATTCATTTATATGGATTTTAAGAAAGTGTAGAGATCAAGAAGAGATTTACCTCTTGCAATCAATACTAGGGCTAATCTTGTATGGAAAATTAACGCCACAGCGTGCCGGAAGAGCTGCAGCATTAGCAACATTGCTGGGATTATACGAGACTCGAACGATGACCGATTTCAAGCATTGACACGCCCCCTGTCGGTCGGCTGTCGTCTGAGCCTGACTGTTTAGGGTCCTCACGCCATTGCAGCAAATCATCGACGGAGTTCCGCCGCTGGTCACAAACGACACACATGGAGCCAAGTCGCTGACCACTTGGTTGCACGACATAGCCGCTTCAGCCACCTTTGCACCGATCACAATGCAAAGAAGCGCTGCTGCCAAACTAAGCTTCACGGAGCCGCTCGCCATGGAAATAGGTAAATTTTAGTGAAGAATTATTATGTGGAACTAGTTTGAGTTTAAACAAGTGGGGATTGTGGAGTTTACATAGAGGGGAATTAATGTGGTTGGATGGGTGGGTGTGATTGGTAGGTTTTGGGGTGATAAATGCAGCGTTTTGATTGGTCGGTGACGCTTTAAATGTCACCTACCAAATTTATAAGAGTTAGATGTTTTCCTTTATGAGTAATGGCCAAATAAAAACTTTTAAAAATGCTTTATTTTACTGTTTGACAATTTTTTTTTTAAAATTTATGACCGTAAACAATTAAATATTTTTCTATATAAAAATGGCCACATTGATAAATTAGGGTTTAAATCTTATATTTTAGTATATGAAAGTATGAATTTTACCTTCTACAACATGTTTATTTTAGTATTTAAAGTTTTAAAAGAATAAAACCATTTTAGTCCGAGTCTCTAAACTTTAAAATAAAATAATAATGAATTATGTTAATACTTACTATTATTATGGCACCTAGTATTTGTTCACTCAATACCTATTTCAGCTAATGCATTCCTACGTACTATTTGAAATCAAATTATACATATGTTTAAATAATTAATGTAGTGGCGATAACCAAAATGGTTGTTTTTTAACCATTAATTTAGAGACTTAAATAGATATCTTGAGAGTTCAAGAACCAAATTATGTTAATCTTTGTCATAGTATAAAATTTATCAGCAAAAAATGACACAAATCCATATCACTTCTTAGTCCAAAATTACACAAACTAAGTTTTTTATGAATACTAATTAAGCCAAAGTTTAAACTAGGGCTTTAATTCTTAAACTTCCATACTCATTTTATCCTTACGCTTTCAAATATTCTGTATCAATCTCTAAACTTTGTCTAAAAACCTATTTTAATCTTTGTGGCTTATTTTTCATTAATCATTTGATAAAATTTTGAATCTATTATAAGACTTAGACACTTGACCAAATATAGGTAGATGTACTTAGACATCTATTAAATAATTTATGGACAAAATTAACAACAAAAGGACTAAAATAATTATAAAGTCTAGAACTTAAAATAAATGTCTTCACAGTTAAAACAAAAATAAGTGAGACATCTAAATCTTTACATAATTATTCATATCTGTCCCTCAACTTTATTGTCGGCATAATTAAAATGTTAACAAAAATAACCCATCCTCCACAACTTCCCATCCAATATCCAAACCCGTCACATCATGACACGTGTATAAAGCACAACTTAATTACACGAAATTTTCTAGTACTACCGAGAGTATGAAATTAAATTCAAAAATAATATGGAGTCGATGAAATAAAGTGAGTTTGTCAATATAGCATAGTCTAGCGGTCAAGATATATTTTCTTCCCTAAAAGTCGTAGGTTCAATCTCTGGCATATGTTCGTTATATTAAAATAAAAAATAAAGTGGATTTAAAATTTAAATCTCATGAAATGGTGTGGAAATTTTTGCATATTACTTCCATTTATTTCCATCTATAGATTAAAGTTGGTTTAAATCTCATTTTAGTCTCAGACGTTCGAAGTTTATTTTATTTGATCCTCCGACTTTCAAAATATTCATTTAAGTTTTTAAACTTCTGAAAAATAACCATTTTGATCATCTATTTTATCAAGGAAAAAAAAAATAACTATTTTCATAGTACTATTATTTTGTCACCTACTATTTACTCATCCACCTCAATGTAGTTTCGGTACATACACATTACTTAAATTCATCCTATTAATTTATTAAATAATAGTGTAACAATACTAAAGGAGTTGTTTTTAGAGTTAAAAATCAAAATAAAAATTCTAATGAAATAAACTCAAAATTAGAAATACTAAAATATGAAGCTGAAAAGATAAAATAAATGTTTTGAAAGGTCAAGAATTATGAAATTTAAACCAATAAAATAATTATCAATTGAAGTGTTTTAGTGTGGAAGGTGTGAGTAGGTATTACCTACAATTGTACTAAAAAAAATTCTATCATCATCACCATCTTATAGTTTACTCGAAATAAATACCCCAACCACCACGAGTAAGATTTTTTTAAAAAAAAGTTAAAAAATTGTTGATGTGTCAAATTATGTATATGGAACATTAAGAGCCCGTTTGAGATGAATAAAACTCAAAGTCATCGGTTCCTTTTATAGTAGTTGGAACACATATTTTTCTAACTTGGGACAACTTCGTACTCATTTAAAAATCAAATTATGAAGATGATACTCATTGAGCTATTGCTGAGGTGAGTGTATTATTCAACAAAGTACTATTTAATGCTTCATGAGGACTTGAAATATTTGGAAATATAAAATTTCGACTTAAATAAATTCTATGATTTGAACTTTAATTTTAATTTATCCATATAATGAAAGTTACTATGATTAATTTCAATTTAATCTTATTAACCTCCCAAATCATCCTAGAACATTTTTTACCTACCCAGAAATCTTTTTCTTCGAACTTTTAATACAAGTAGCTATGAGTCAAATTAAAAAACACAACCTCTTTATCATGCAAATAGAAATGTGTCACGTATTCAATACTTCCAACGAGAACCATTCGTAACGTTTGACCAAAGAGACCATAATTAAAATTAAACCCAAACTATAAGAACCCACGTGCCCTGAGAATCATGTCAAATCATAAGAACCAAATTTGTAATTTAACCTAGTTTACTAAAATTTGGAATGGGTGAAATCTCCCAAAAAAAAAAAAAGGTAAGACATGAGCATGGGGTAATCAGCCTGCCCACAATTAACAAAGTTTTTTTGTTCATATATATATAATTTTTCCACTCAGTTAATGGTAGAGCTTCATAAATTAAATTCAAAACATCTAATCTACCACTTGATTATGTTCATCAAACTGCAACAATTCTTTTTACAAGTTTGATGAACTCACTTTAATCTTCAGCTATACTAATACTCCCTCTACCTACCAATATTCAAGGCTGCCATCTCTCATTTGTAGGAAAAAGCATAAACAATTCAGTAATTAAGCAAGGAGTACTTCACTCTCAACACAATTTTACCCTTTTCCACGCCTAGTTTCGCACCTGTAACCAACCAGTGACCCGGAGGATCGTGCGGCCCCTTACTCATCTCCGACGTGTCGACGAGCTTTGCCAATTTGTTGCCTTGTATGTTTCTTGATCCCGAACTCGAATCATCAGCATTACTGTTATCACTGGACGACACTAGTTTTTTCGACTTGTCGTTCAGCAAATGATCCCATAATGTTCTCTGTATCGTACATCCTGGCAATCTAGAATACAGAAGCTTCATGTACAACACATTTCTTGGTCCGAAATCCCAGACTCCAAGCTGAGCTCCAGTGACTATGTAGACACCAGATAGCTCTCCCATAAAGGTTTCGGGATTTTCGATGGGCGCGGTGCTCACATGGGAAAAGTTTTTCCACTTTACTGGCTCGAACCACCGGCTATCTTGTTCTTCTGGCCCCTGCCACTTGGGAGCACCAATTCCAACATGTGTGTCCCAATATGGCTGCAGGATTTTCGGAAGAGAAGCAAGGTGTTGAAGATGGATACTTAACCGGTTCTGCTTGCTCCCTTCGAGAGACAAGCGCATACCGGTCACTGGCTTACGTCCTATCGATATCTGCATTAGCATCGAGCCAAACCATCCTTACATGAGGAAAGATTGTGTCAACAAATATAGGCAAAGGAAAAGGGATTTAACCACTGGTATACTAAAGATATAAGGCTAGTTATAATAGAAGAGTAAGAAGGCTGATTACAAAATTTCTAACTAATATTAGCTAAATATAATAGCTATATATTTATACAAAATATGAAAATTTTATTCATATTTGAAAATATTTATCAAAAGAAAAGTTTAATAATAGCCCAGCAGTTAAAATTTAAAATAAAGAAAAAAATAATAAACAGAGTTTTCTTATTTGAAATGCCTCGTGATCTTCAACCAATTTTGTGCTTCAATATATTTACCGGGAGTAAGTGCTATAGCTTGTTTCCAACACTCGGTGGGGCTTGATTGAACCAATCCTCCACAATTTCAGCAGAAAGGTTGAAAATCATAAAAAATCACTGTCTAAGTTGTTCTCTTACGATCCAAATACAAAACATGATTCTAATAAGACACAGCACTGTGCCTCAGGAGAATATTTTGACACAGTTCTCAACATCCTGTTCTGAAATCAGAACTTTGTTTATTTTGTTTTCAAATGAGAGAAAAAGGGGAGATGGAGGCTACAGAACGAAAAATCCTAATTCAAATGCTTAAATATGTTCAATTTCAGAAAAGTTTTCCGTCTCATCACATTCATTAGAGTGCATATCAAATTAGCTCAAACCTGCTCTATGCTGACATATAGTTTTTGCCCCATTATACTGAATTGCAAAGACGGGCATACTGGTTCTTTTCTTTGATGGCCCGGAACCGTGTCACGTACAGGAGCCCATACCCGAGGAATCTGAAACTCCAAGAAATATCTAAGTTCTTCTAATGGAGGTTTATCTGCAGACAAAAAATCATTGAGATCAAATTTTGGGGATTGCGGTTGAACCATTACAACTGTAGCACCATGTAAAGAGCTCAAGTCTTCTCACATTCAAGGTAGAGAAGAATAGCTCGAGTTAAATGCTCCTTTCCAGTTACACCATCAAGGAGAGCAGTTATAGGGAAAAAAGTCATCTCAATTACATCAGGGGATAACCTAACGGTTCTTGCCCACCGAACATGGTTTTGTTCCAAGTCATCTCCTCCTCTCCTCCGGAATATAACCGTGACGTCCTAATTTATTAAAATATAAGAAATGAGTAGTTAGTCACAAGTAATTACATCGTCCATGAACTAACGCCTGCAATCCAAACAATACAAACTACAATGTAGATGTTTTCTAACAGTGAATCACATGGCTAAAACATATCACATATGAGGAAAATGATCAAAATTAAAAGTCAATCAGATTATGACTGTCTAGTGAGCGTGAAAATCAGTCCTCCAAATAAATAACATAATTTCCACATACTTCTTTACCAGTGAGATATGGAGCAGAAGTAGGCTGAGGATATACCCCTTGATTGTTGAATAATCCACCATCAAGACCCTGCAGGATTCAAACACAAAGGAGGCATTAGAAAAGAAAAACAACTCACAGAATGCCAAGAAATTAACTGAAGCCTGGAAGAGGGTTCCAAAATTTAGGAAATAACCTTTTCCTTAAGTTTTATACTTCCAGAACCCGTTAGACCTTGCGTGTCAGAGAACCTCTGGTTTGCAATGTCCTGTACATATCTCTTTACCTCCATGGTTGATAAAGGAGAAGACTGGTGCTGTTTAACATATATCACATCCTTACCACCAATAGTTATAGATGTGATTACATGCGTCCCAAAATTCTCAATAAAGCTGCCCAAAAAAAAAAAAAAGAAAGAAAAGACAATTGATAAGAAAGAAACTTTATTGTCATTATATAATCACTTGCAAGGATGCGAAGGCTTCCCACCTTGCCAAGGAGGGCGGGTCCCAAGAAGTTGGAATGGCCCGTTTGACATTTTCTTGCAACACTAATGGGGTTTTTGTAAACTGAAATTTTGCAAGTGGAATATAAAACCCATCCATGGAAAGGTTCTTCGTTGTGGCAGCGTCAATCTGCTTTGAGCCATTGAAGCCGAACGCACTATTAAAACTTCCAGATGTATAGCCTTCAGAAAGACCGTCCTTTTGATTAAAATAATTTACCATCTGCATGTTATAATTAAAAGTACATTGATCAGTCACCGGCAATAGTAACATTCAGCAGATGCTCCAAGGATAATATATAATTTACCATCTGCACATTATAATTATGAGTAAAATACTTTGTTTTTTAAAAAAATTTCAAGTCACATTTTTAGAGATCAGAAAAGGAATAGTTAAATAAAGATGCTATGGATATCTGCTGAGAGCAAAGCACGAAGATTTTATCTGGGAAGAAATTAATCACTCATATAGGGAAGAAATCTGGACATCAACTAAATTTACATTAAACCTTCTTCTAGGTGTATTATTGACAAAACTTTTAGTTATTACTAACCTATAAAGAAACTAATCTTTCATGGATCAGTTTTCTGCAAGTTCCTAAGCTTGAGGCACCAAGTTCTTTTTATTTCTTATTTATTTTAAAAAATGTATTTTTTGTCTAAAAGAGATGACAAGGGACCATAGATATAGTAAAGGGTGTCATAAAAGTAATTTCAAGTTTCAACAATTCTATACCACCAGATTATACACAATATGGATGGTGGAGATACATTTTTATCAAACTTTTCAACGGCAAAGAAGGATAAAGATAGGTATGAGGAAATTTTCCCGCACTAGTTCCAATCACTTCACTAACAAACTCAAAAAGCAAGTACGCAACTTTTGATCAATTTTTTGTAGTCCTCATTCCAATTAACTCTCTATACGCATTAATCGTCGCCCATAAGTGTTCTTCAGATGGCTCCATAATCATATTGTTTCATCATAACTGAGTATAAAACTAACCAAAAATGCAGAAAACTCCTTGATTTAGCGGATTAAAGAGATGGAAACTCATAAAGTTACCTCATCGAAACTACAAATTCCAGAAGATCGATGCCCAATAGGCTCCTGGAAGTTCTTGATGTCCCAGGAAACATTGAGCAAAACCACATCATCATACAAACAGATATCTCTAGTGTGTTCATCATCGACCTCAACTATGGTAGAGCCAGAAACGCCTTTACAATAGAGCAACCTTGTATCGAAATTTACATCGAACCCCCTCCCAAGTGCCTGTACAGCGTTAATGGCAGTGTGCAGGGCAGTTCCGGTGTCCCCCATTTCTCATCCGAAAACCCTCGAAAAAGAAAAGGCAAGATCACCCCTCCTCCTCAGATCAACAGCAAAACCGAAACGGTAGCAACCCACCTGAAAATCTTGTGCTTATTTTCCTGAAACCCCACGAAAATTAGGGTTTTACTCTCGTCGACGCACTCCTCAATCGAGCTTGTCATTGATTCCCAATCGAACTCCTCTCCTCTCCCCGCCCGGGAAGCTTCAGAATCAATTCCAGAAGATTATCCAAACTCTGCTAAATTTGACTCTACTGAGAAATTTCCAGTACCCAATTGGGAATATGCTTTGACTCGAGGGAGTTGCTCTGAATCGGAATCGGAAATGGAAATCGTGGCCGTTGAAATCGCCTGTTGGGTAGATTTTTTAGGGGAAGTGGGATCGAAATCCGAAGGCGTTGAAGAGAAGAGAAGATCGGAGGGAGGAGAGAAGACTTTTCGATGAATTCTGTGGTCTTCGCTTCCGTCGTTTTCACGAAACCCAAATCGCTTTCTTTGCTTCATCAACATATTCTCCACTTTCATCAATCTTGCGTAATTAAATTTTCAATTTGATAAATGTAATTCCATTTTTTTTTTCTTTAGAAACAAATTTTAGTTTTAACTCCATCAAATTGCACGTTGGACATTGTTGTAATCTTTAGCTTGAACTTGTAAAGGTGTGTTGCCATTTTTAGCTTCCAATAGGTTTTTGTTTGAAGAATAAAAAGTGTTCTTATGTACCTTCAATAAATTATAAAATTATAAGCTTTGGACGAGTCGTTGAAGAGTTGATTGTGAGTGCTGATCAAATTTAATTCATGTAAAGTTTGATTTTGTTGAAATTAAAGAGTTTTTGGCAATATTTACATTGTTGATGGTAAAATCTAGTGATTGAGTTAAAGAAAGATTGAATAGAGGGTAAAAGTTACAAAATTTATCAGAATCTAAGATCATCTCATTTGAGTTTTTTTAGTACAACGTCTGGTGATGGAGAATCGAACCGATTGATTGAAAATATATATCAATTACTGTTGACATATACTTGATTTGACGATCGTTTCATTTGAGTTGTGATCCATCTCTCTTTCTTCTATATTAAATATAAATATATATACACATGTACACGTATGCATAGTGCATATACAAACATAACACAAAGATTTTGTTAGATCTTATTTTAAGTTGAGAATATGCAAACGTTTGACCTAAGATATATGTTCTAAAATTATATTCATATGGCCATAAATTTCAATTCTATTCTACAGAGTTATTCAAATAAATCTATTAATTTTGAACGTAATTAATAAAATTCAAAGATACACAAAATGATCAATGGCTCAAACCAATCGAATAATTTTATTTTCTATTTATATTTAAAAAATAAACAGCAGTAGTAATTGACATATATTTTCAACCAAAAGAGGTTGTGAGTTTGATATTCATCCCTACATGTTGTACTAAAAAAAATGACACATAAAGTTTCAAAACTACTATGCGTTCACCAAATCCAAGACCCATTCAAATAGTTGGATGGAGCAAGGTAGCATCAACTTCCCATCTTCTCCGCCCCGAATGTTGTTTTCAAATTGGTTCAGTAATGCTTGAAACATGATCGACGACAAGCACTTTAATGGAACAACATATCGTTTTTGCTCTTCCCCCACATAGACTACAAAATGGCCTTCCGAAGCTCCCTCGAGTGTCGATTTTTCTAACACTGGTTGCAACTTTTCTAGAATATTCATTTTGAAAAATTAGTCACAGATGAATTGAATCCAAAGTGAGAGTGAAAGTGAAAGTTAGGGCGATTTTTATGGATCGGAATTTACCATAACCATATAGGATTTGGAATTGCTTTTTCTTTTCCGATTATAAATTTATAACTAATAAATCATTTGAATAATCCTTCTCCAATTAAACCTCGTGTTGGGAGGATATATCTGTAATTTTCAAAATATTAGAAATCTGCAATTGAGTTTTTTTTAATATATATTTTAAAATTCATGTAGCTTATATATTTTTAAATTTTATCCATGTGATTTGGCTATTAATAAAAATCGATTTTTAAATTGTGGTTAAATACAAATACTTTTGCCAAGACTATTGGTTTGTGATCTGTTTTCATTTTTATGTTTTAAAAAACAAATAATAAAAACGTGTTTTGTGTATTTATTTTCGACAAAATGATATTTTCTTTGTTTTTAAAATTACTTCAAAATATTTTAACATATGAGATTAATATTTAGAAAATTTGGATTAGTGACCATATTTATACCACGATAATAAAAAAAAATGGTCAAAAGTATGGTAAATTGCAAGAATGATCAACCAATTTTTATGAGCGGTTGATTTTGACGAAATTTCTCATTTCTACCTATTAAATAAAACTTGTTATAAAAATAAAAATAAATAAATAAATAAAACCTTGCTAAACTACGCATAAAGATCAAATGGAAGTTTATCTCCTATTTTATTCAAGCCATTGAACTTTTTTGAAAAACTAAACATTTAATATTTAATTTGTGTATAATATGCCACATAAATTAAGGCATCAATTTTTAGCTAATATGAGGCTTAAAACTCTAAATTTATATTATTAAGTAAATAAAATTCTTAAAATGCCATTAATTTTTTTTATTTTACTACTTATCTCAAATAATAAAATTTAAGATTCAATTAGGTAAAATTATAATTCATTGGTTCAATTAAGTATGATTGTAAACAAAAATTAATTATTTAATTATACAAGCTATTAATTTTGGAAGTATAAATTTAATTTATTATTTATAGAAAAATATATTAAATAAGATAAAGGTGGGCCTCGATGGGCCTTCTAAGCTTTGGGCCATTTTAGTATATATGATTTGGGCTTGACCCACCAACCAAATTGAGTACATCAACTTTCCTTTGAAAAAACTTTTAATTTTATTTTTTGACATCTCATCAGCTTTCTTATTGATTTGATTTTAGGGGTGGACTTGATTTGATGGCTCGGTCGGAATATTTTTTTTAGTTGAGTCTATACACAATTCTATAACTTAATTTTGAGTATTCTATTGATTCAATTTTGTATGACTTAAAAAATTTCTCATTAAAACTTTTGAACTCAGAAAATATAATAGATATCATTTTGATGATTTTATTTCATAAAATTAAAATTTTGGAGTGGAAAATAGCTTAAAAGTTAAACTTTTAGATTTTGATGGTCTTATTAATATTAAGAAGGCAATATCTTTTTTTTTCCTTCTTTTTGTAGATAAGATCAACAAATTGGGAAAGGCTTAAAGCAGATTCCCATCAAATACTCCAAAAACGAGCTTGAGAACTATGAGGACCACCCCCTCTCAATTTCTTGTTGGTTCTATTCCAATTCCTTATCAAGATTGTTATTTTCAGATTCACATGGCTTTGGGTAACCTAGAAAAATATCTATTTTAATTCTAAATAACGCTAGTTTATTACCGATAGTTCGAACTAACGATCGTTAAGTCAACAAAAACCCCAAAATTTGCTTTATCTCGTCTTCCAAGTATCTCTTTAGACTTTATATGTATTTGTATATCATGTTTGGATCAATCCCTGATCTTTTAAGGTTTAGAATTTCACATTTTTGTATATGAATGAGTTTTATTTAGTCTTTCTATTTTAAAATTTTCTAATCAACTTACAGCTGACTGACTGTGATAATATTAATAATTACTTGACGGGTTGGTTTCTAGCCGTTTAAAGTGTTTGATGGCATGAACGTTAACTTTACGGAGTTAACGGTAGAGACATATCAAATACAAAATTAAAAGTTTAGGGATATGTTAAAATCTTTTTAAAGTATAAGGATGGAACAATACAAAGCTTTATTTCATACATTTATTAGAAACAATTTGAATAGACGTGATCATTTTGAAAGTTTATAAACTAAATTTGTAATTTGATCCATTTTCTAATCTATGTTTAATAGACATTTAAGAGAATATTAATTAAAAAATTGAAGTGATAGTTTTAAAACAAAATATCAATAACCTATTACAAATTAAAAGTTTTCAATTGTATGACTAACATAATCCATCCATCAAAATAAAATAAGAATAATTTAAACCCAATTAATAAAATATATATTTTAATCGGTATTTTATTTTATTTTTTATTTTTTGCAAAATATTTTAAGGGATCTCATCAAAATGATGTAAACAAGTAAAAAAGCAACCAACTTGGCTTCATTCCTATTCTAAAATCTTAGGTTCAGAGTTAGACCATTCTTTAAAATAAAAAATAAAAAATAAATAAAATGATTTAAGTCCTATTTTCATATATGAATTTTTCTAAAAATTCTATTTTAATTCCTGAAACTTCAAATGTTTGTTTTTAATTCATGCAATATTCAATTAATTATTTTTATATATAATTAACCTATCAATAAGATTGAAGGACCAAAATAGTATATTCGAAAGTTGAGGGAGATAATATTTTAAATATCAAAGTTCATAGATTAGACTGAGATTTTAGTCAAATTAAAATAACTTGTACTAATAATTTAACCAATGTTTCAATCTCACTTTAGCCTCTAAAATTTAAGATGGGTGCCATTTTAGTTCATAAACTTTAAAAAATAATAATTTTTAGTTTTCATTATTTTGCTTTCAATATTTGCCCCACTCATACAATTTCAATACATGTACGTTCACATTGTTGAAGATACTAACATAATCTCATATAAACTTAAAAGCGAGAAAGATTCGTATATAGTACAAACAAATAAAGACAATATCCCCATTAGTACGAGAGGTTTTGTTTGGTTAAACAAAAGTAAAGTTACATAACTTAAAGATAGAGATGTAACATCGTACTAATCTCCATCATGCTCTTAGAACACATATTTGAAACCACTTCATCTACTTGTCAAAACTAAAATAGATATTTTCAAAGGTTATATATTTTAGAATAGAGCTAAAGGGCCTAGAGAAATGAAATGCGAAGAACCGAACCGATATCCTTACCTACGCATAATAATGAAATTAAGTTGTGGGGCTGGCTTGAAAAGGTGAGGTCTTTTTCTCTCCTTTCATTCACCAAAAGAAAAATGTGCTTTCTTTTTTGAGAGGTATGGCCCATATATTTGTATTATTATTGAATCCAAGCATGGGCAAACATTAAAACCCTTAAATAATACCTACATAATATTTGATACTAAAGTTCTATACTTTTGTGGTTTGAAAGTGAATATAGATCAAAATATGGACAAAATGGACAAAGAATGCCGCTTCTTTTTAATCTCCTAATTGTAGTTTGTCTAGTTACCAATCCGATCATAGTTTTGAGTTGACAAGACATCTCTTACGTCTTTCCTTGAGATTTGAAGGTTGGATTTCGTCATGATCTAGTTGTAACTTTTGATCGTGGCTAAGTCTATCAAATAGTCTCTAATCCATTAGATTTTTTTGTTTTCCTTCGATTTAGCTCTCTAATTTTCTAAAATTTACAATCAAAGTCCTTCCATATAAAAACATGTTAAAATTTGCTAATAAAAAACTTTTATGTGTCGGTTGTTTTGTTAGCCTATAATATTAGTAATAAAAATATTTATAACTTATTAAAACATGCGTTGAAAATAGTGATTTATTAACGAAATCATTTTAAAAATTTCTTGATTTATATTCTTTCTAGTCAATATTAATATTTTGTCCATATTTCTAGAGGTATATTAAATATATCTTTACATACAGAGATATTTTAATCCTTGTACATGACAAGAGATGTTTCGTTGTTTTTTACCTGTATAATATTTTTAGTTGAGTTAATCAATTTTATTTTTTATATTTATGTTTCATCATAAAGTATTACTATTCAAAGAAGACGATGAATGAAAAAAATTAATGGAGGACTAAAGTACTTATACTCCTAACTATCTCGAGACTCTAGTTAAAAGTGAACTTACGTTGAATTAATTTGGATGATTTTGATCACCCACTTTTTTTAGTACGATATATGAGAGTGAATGATTGAACTCACAGCCTCTTAGTTGGAGATATATGTTAATTACCGTTGAGCTATGCTCCTTTTGGTACAAGAAAAATCAAGTGTATATATATCACAATTTATTTGGGTGTATATATACAAGTTTATATATATATATATATATATATATATATTATATATATATATTTATTTATTTATTTATTTTGTTTGACACAAGTTTATAGTTTAATTTAATCATTAAGATTAAAATTAAAGCTTACTCAAAAAAGAAAAGTCAAACTGTAAAGTCAAAATTAACACACTAGATAGATACATGTACGAAAAATATATCTCCCTCTTTTACATTACAGAAGTAATTTAGTGAATTTATATTGGTATAAATTAAGTTATATTTTATATTTTAAAATGTTATACCCATTTTTATTTAAATTATTATTGATTAAATGTTAATATTGAAATATTATGATTTAATAATAATAATAATAATAATAATAATAAATCATAGTAATAACAATAATAGTCAACTTAAATATAATTAAGTTGGTTAAAGCATATCAAAACATACGTCACTCAATGTTGCTTAATTTAAAAAAAGAAAAAAATTTATCTCTACTTATGTATTATCTTTTTCACTCAATATTTATATATTAATTTCTAACACATTATATTCATATGTAAAAAGCCTTAAAAGTCAAATCCACAATGCATGGAAATAAATGTGTTCACATACATACAGACATATATATATATATATTATTGAAACACTAACAACATAACAACATATCTACTTCAATTTTATATAAATTCGAGTTTTAAAGAGGGTTGAATTGATTAAGGCATAAAAAATAATTTACTTTAAAAGGGGATAGTTTCAAATTCTTATGTACTTATCTGATCATGATACTTTGAGAGAAGCTCAATTCGGTAACATTTTGTAGAAAAAAACTGTATATTTTTTTAGTACAACAAATTAGGGATATGGAGGTGAGACCTTTGACCTCAAGAAAGGAGTAGGCGTCAATTATCACCAAACTATGCTCATGTTTGTAGGAAAAAAGAAACGTTTTATTATAACAACGTAGTTTTAGTACAAATGTTACTTAATTGTTATTTTGAAATTATAAATTCTAATATTTTAGAAAAATGCACCTTTTATTCTTATTTTTTTTAAAGGCACAACATGGAGAAATTTTTTATACCAATTTTATCTTTTCATTTTGTTGGGGAAGAAATTTAAGCAGGACACGCATCCAAATTTGGGAGCGACAGCGAGGCGCGAGACCACAGATGGTTATTACCGTATTCTGTGTAGGCGTACAGGCGCGTCGCCACCACTGCTATTCGAGGGAGACACTGAGAACTGTAGAAACCTACAAGCTGCAGGTTTATAGGCTTGCAGATGAAGGCACCACCCACTATTTGTCGGGAGCGTCCGCTCCTCCGTCAAAGCCTCGTACAGCTTGGTGCACCTCTGCCTCCACAACCGTCATCCTTCCTAGTTGGCCATCCGCATCTATAAAAGGGAAAGACTTACACCAACACCAAGTAAGTGAAAAACCTGTTACTGAAATCCTACGGTGTCTACTCCTATCTTCTTTACTCTGATTACTGTCTTGAACATCGAAGTGTATTAGGCGGACACCGAACTAGTGTCGAGTTTTCTGGTTGTAGGCTCATTTGCTCCTCGACATACAGACCCAGGGACACATGTACCTCTCCAAAATTCGCCGTCAACACATTTTAATATTTTTCACAATAATTTTGGTGGCAATTTTGTCCTTCAAAGTACAAAATTCTTTCTCATCATGCCACTCCTCTTAATTTCTCTCTTATCTTCGCCTTTACAAATTCTATTTTCCTCGAATAATTTTATCTCTCTCAAAAACTTCATTTATCTCTCCTAATCCTTTCATTATTTTTTTTCGCATTCACTTCTAACTCTCTTAATTTGTTTTTCTCCGTCATCCAAATTCCTTACTCAAATTATCATTTATTTAAATTTATTTATTATTTAACATAATTAATTCACTCAAATAAGCCGTTAACATACCCTAGTCCCTATATACATTTTTTACATTTAATTTAAGTTCTTTAATGGTTTATAAACTCAAATAAACCTCTTGACTACAAATATAATGAGTATTATATTATGTTAATYGTACATTTTGTCTTTTAATTTAATTTTAAAATTTAAAGAAACTCAAAAGCTATAAAATTTAATAAGATGTATAAGATATGTATGCCTTAAATTGAAACTTATATCTAATTTTTAATGTGAATTAAAATTTCTAAATCTTCCAAACTTCTAATAATAAAGGTATATTTAAATTTTAAATTTCTAAAAGGTTTGTCCATTTCTATCATTTACTAGTCTTTTCCACATATAAACATTTTGCTTGGTCTCATATACTTAATAGCATTTTGGACTTGTTGTATAATGTAATGACGGATAAGGGAAAGGGTGAAAGAGGTGGTCGGACGATAGAAGAGATGGAGAAGGCTGATGACGACGACGATGAATCAATTCTTCTTCCACCTAAACCATGATAACGAACATGTCATCATTCTGTTTAATTCTGATTTACCATTTGGCTTAGACTTAAAATTTTGAAATATATAAATAGTTGCAATTTTCAATTCCATCTTCGTGGATGGTTGTGTGGGATAAATTTATATTTTGATTTTATATTTTTGTGATATATTCTGTTTAAGTGGTCAAACATTTAGGAGTTAATATATCTTTTATGAGCCATAGATTTGAATTAATTTCCTCTAATTTATAATGTACATGAAGAGAAAAAAGAACCAAATTATATTAAAAATTAACTATTTAATTCTTTTTTACATTTTTAATACTTCAATGAAACTATGAAATGCACGTGCTTCTTACTAAGAATTATGACCATACCAATAATATTTGTACGTGGTTAAGGTGAGGTAATAAAAATCATCCATTTATTTATTTGTATATTATCATCTAAACTTTAAAGGACTATTTTAATACTTAGTCTCCAAAATTTTAAAAAGTGATTATTTAATTTAGTCATGGTCTATAGTCTAGTATAAATTGCTTTATATAAATGGATAAATGGTTTAAAAAGTGAATATGTGTATTAGTGTATTCACGAGTAAATTTATTGGACCCATATAAGCTTGTTGAGACGAATATTAATTGGGTAGGTAATATAATGTGCTTGAATAATAATAGAACTAAAATAATGTTTCATATATTTTAAAATTCAAGAACTAAAATATATATTTTGAAAGTTTAATTTACACTGTTTGTTTGATAGAGCTTAACCACAAATCATGTCATGACTAATATATATTATTCATTTCGGATATAACTCTCAAGAGTTTGCTTTTAGTTTCACGCAAAAAAGTCTTGTACCACTAGAGATACTGGTGGTACAAGTCTTATATACCCATGATCTTCCCTAGCAAATGTGAGATTTTAAGTTTCATTCACAACACCTAATCCACAACCGTGTTCCATTGATATCAAATTTGAGAAAAAATG
The DNA here is from genome assembly GCF_001995035.1 of Momordica charantia. The sequence goes on along the minus strand of NW_019104517.1, from coordinate 1,301,689 downwards.
GTTAGACATATTGCCCGTTTTCCCAATTTGCTTGTCTAAGTAGGAAACAAATACTTAGACAACAATGGATCATGTGCTAGTAGGCTGCAAGAGAGAAAAACAAGATTAGAAATTGAATTCTTCTAAAAGGGTCTCGAAGCAAATATGAACAACAACTTCTTTGATTGATGATTTTTGTGGATGGAAAATTTAACATCAAAGGAAATGAGAAATTCTAGAAGTAGATGCGAAAAGTCTATGGATGGATTTTGTTGAGGAACTTATTAAGAGAATAGATGAGAGTAGCAGGGAGTGGAACGAGAAAGTACCTCGTATAAGAATTTAGAAGCCTCCTCCAATGAGTTTTGTAAAGATTCACACAGATGCGGCTTGTGATCCTCGAAAAACGAATAGGGATTGACGTTTTGATTCATAATAATCAAAATGAAATTCAAGCAGTGATGATCTCTTCGTGCAGGGAAAACAACAATGTAGGAGTTTGAACACATAACCTCCTACTCTGATATCATGTTAAGGAGGAATAAATCACCACTTAACCTAAACCTAAAAGCTTAAGCCGACGAGTTGGATAAATTTAATTCATTTATATGAATTCTCAACAATATAGAATCGAATGAGGCTACCCTTCGAATGGCAAGGGAGTCTTGGATTTGATTTTTTATTTTTATTTTTTTTTGCGACGGTTTGATTTCCCCTCCAAACTTTCTCGTAAGGGTCTGAAAAGGACTTTCCAACTCTTGCGGCCCTCGAAGTAGTTCAATTTTCTTAAATAAAGTGCTTATTAACATATTTATGTATGCATAATATACAATTTTAGATGCCATAATAGAATTTAGACTGTATTTTTCATTTTACGTGAGACATGAATAAATTAAATTTTATAATCATCTTTCTTTTTCGAGACAATTACATAAATAACATAAAAATAAATACATATTTTCAAATATAGCAGAAATTTAATATTTGTCAAAGCTAGTATAATTAAAATCAAAAGTGAAGCTTAAATTACATTAAAAAAAAGTTAAAATTATGCTATATTTGAGAAAAAAAACTTGGGATATTTTTAAAAGTAGAAATTAAGTTTATGCTAGGGATTAATTTCTTTTCGGAAAGTAATTACTTTCTTTTAATTGTACTTTTAATTACGAATAATAGACTTGAAAAGAAAAAAAGAGAAAAAAAAAGAAAGATGCCGTGAAAACGTTTCTCACGAAATGCCCTAATTTCCGTCGTCACTCGCAGAAAAAAGATAAATAAAAGTAAAAATAAACTTGCTAAAGACAGAATAGAATCAAAACCAAAATTCGATTTACTTATTTTGTCATTTATAATCATATCAATATTTATTTAATAACTTTTAAAATCTTTGTAATTAAAAATTAATAATTTTAAAAAATAGCAATTATTAAACACATATTATCAATAACAAATGTCAACATTTTGACGTGTTAAATTATTTATAATTTGTATATCTTCATCAATGAAATAACGGTATTTTATTTATTGAGATAAAATATTTAATTGATAGGAACAAGAAATTATGGAATAATAATCTAATAATTATTTTGATCTAATCTATATTTGTAAAAAGTTTAAAACATGATAATTATGACAATTTTTGCATTGACTTTTTGT
>NW_019104517.1:1254943-1299773 GCF_001995035.1 Momordica charantia | reverse complement strand
TAGTGTGAGGAGATGGCCAAGGATCCCTCGGACTAAAAATAAAGAAAATAAAATAGTTATTTGATATTATTTTATTTTTTAATTGAGAGCAATAAAGAATATAGGACATAACTTTACTATAAAAACTTGGATTGCAGGATATTCATGAATCATGTGGATGTGCAATGGACCTTTTTTTTTTTAATAAAATTGATCTACTATTATAAAATTATTAAAAATGTTAATATAATAGAGGTAAATTACATTTTTTTGCCCTAAGTTTGAGTAAATATTTGTATTTGGTCCCTATATTTAAAAAACTGACAATTCAATCATAAACCTTAAAGAAATAGTTTCAAAAGGTCCATGAAATCAAATGGCTGATAGCGTCACACACGTAATACTACTGACATGGGATTCGAGGGACCATTGATATTTGCTGATGTGTTAATCTCGAATGATGTTGTATAATAGCATGTATATTTTTAAAAAACATAAAACGAAAAGATTAAGAACTCCTATAGTCCATGATTGTTGTAGCTAGGGTGACCATCACCTCCTGAGTTAGGGAAAACCTACAACTCGATGACCATCATCTCTGGCTAACCACGACAAGAAATGACAATTCCATGAGTTTCACTAATGACAATTTGACTCTAGGGACATTTTAGAATCATTTCTTATAATTCGAGAATTACACCGTTCGTTTTTAAATTTAGGACAATACAGAAGTCTATCCTTAGACCTGAAAAGAAAAAGTAGGAAAAAGTCTAGAAAAAAGATATCAAATGGGAGAAGTTTTTGTATCTAATAAACATTTGGTTATGAGTTGAACTAATTTGTTTCTTTCAACTTATAAACACAAACGTCCAATAAGTTCCTATAAACAGTTTTTAAAAAGTGCCCATAATTAATTATTATAAATTATAATTGTACGAACAAATTGATAAACTATAGGTTTTTATAAATTTAATATTTTACCATATAAACTAAGGCTATCCAATTTTCATTTTTAATTTTAGGTTATAGATATGAAAATTAATTTGCGTAATATAGCAAAAAGGAGAAGAGAGGGTAGGAAGTTTCGTTATTATATATATATATTTTTTCCGCTGTTTGGGATTTCTTCTTCTTCTTCTTGTTCTTCGTTTTTTTTTAATTTTAATTTTTATAAATCTTAAAAATTGATTTTCACGATTTACTGTTATAAACTTCTTAATCACTTCGGATCCGCCCCCATCATCACCTGCTTCAGAGACTCTCCTCTTTTGCAAAAATCGTCGGTTTCATCCATCGTTCCGGTCGCCGTTCATCGGACGTTTTTCTTCTCTCCTCGGTGCGAATCGGTTTCCTCCAGGATCAAAATTTTCCAGTACAGATCACGAACCATCACTCGGAAAGTTGATTTTCTCGGTGTTAATTCTCCAACACCGCAATGGTTGCACCATCGATTTGCGCAGCGGCGGCCTGTACAACCGTCGCCCGTCGTTGGCCGTGAGGAATTCAGGTTTCGTATCATCGCCGTAGCTTCAGTTTTTTCATGGGCGATCTCCGGTCTTGGTCGCTTGAACAAAACGGCGCCGTAGCAGAAGAGAAGCCGTCGTCATCCTCATCCGCCTCATCATTTTCATCGTTTCTTCCCTCGAATCCGACAGAAATAGGTGCCGATTACTGGCCGCGAGCCGAGGAAGCGACGCAGGCTATAATCTCCCAGGTTCAGCCTACAGTCGTATCGGAAAGGAGGCGCAAAGAGGTTATAGATTACGTGCAGAGACTCATTAGAGGTCGTCTTGGATGCGAGGTGAGCTTCGGAATATACGTAATACAAGCATCGTAATCTTAATCTCCACACTTTGTTCTTTTAATTTGTTCACTAGTAGTTTGAGAATTCAAGAATTTCCTATCTGTGCTTCTAATTACTGATGTTGTAAGTGTACGGCTAAGCATTGGCTTTCGCGATGAAAATTAATTTGGACAGTGTTCACAAGGTTGCTATTATGTTGGAGTAGCAATAGCATCGCATAGAGGAAGCAGACAAGCTGCCTTATGATTCAACGTTGGGAGTTTATCCCAATTTGTGCTTTTGTTCATTGTTTCTCATGTGCTGGAAAGTTTTCTGCATTCATTTGGCTTGAGTTAGTGCTGATTGTAGTCCAATCTGTCCTGCCTATATTGATCAATGTAAGGTAGAAATATTTGGTTTAAACTAGATGGTTGTACTGCGGGTGACATGATTTTCGACCATACAAGTTTTGTATGCTCTATCTCTCTTCAATGGTGTGTTTTTTCATTCTTTTGATAAGAGACGGGGCTTTCATTAGAGGAAGGTTTTTCATTTTCGTTTGCAGGAATGAGGTGGTTATAATTCCTTTTCGTATTGGCATAATTTTATCAATTATATTTTATAATTAGTGTTTTTTCCCCATTGATTAATCAGGCATTACCTTCTTCAAAATGTTTACTTGTTATAATAGATTACCTACATGTCTGTGCAGCTGTACTTTTGGCAAAGGTCAATCCAATTTCATCTGAATACAATGTTAATCTACTATCAGTATATCTAGTTTAGTTTGTGGGTAACCATTTTCCCCTAATGATAACTTACAAGTAATAAGAGAGGTTGTCAAATTCCATCTTTTTTTTTTTGAAAGAAACAATTTCATTGATGTATGAAATTACAAAAGCCTCAAATTGAGGGATTACATGAAGCACTTCCAATTTGCTAAGAGGGAAGTGTAGCTATAGTAGTGAAACATAGGGGAGGATTTACATCAAGTAATGACTGTGAATACTATAGCTTCAAAAAAGATATCAAAGGGGAGAGTTTTGTCAGTGAAGATACGTTGATTCCGTTCTCTCCAAAGGTTCCAAAGGAAAGCTCTCATGAAGTTTTGCCAAAGAATTGCCTTTTCCTTTTTGAAGGGGTGTCCTGTAAGAGTAACTTCGAGAAGGAGGGGAGGATCAGTCGGTCAAATTCCATCTTTKTAGTTCCAACAAATGATAATATTCTTGAAAGCTTAGCAATTATGGTGTTTCAAGGACATCTGATATGGGAATTAGTGGTGCTTGATTTTTCAACAAATATGAGGTATTGCACGGACAAGTAGTCCTCTGAAAACATGGCATTCACTGATGCTTGACGATTTTGAATATAAAATATTATAAAGTTGTAATACTAATACTTATTGAAAATTTTTGAACGGTTATTTATAGGTTTAGAAGACTTTTGAATCAGAAGATGGAAGTTCATACAAGTTCAATAGTTGTTGTGGATATTAGTGGTTTGGAAATACTGATCTTCTTGCATTTACTGATACACTAGTCATAGTTTTTTTTTTTATTTTTTATTTTTTATAAATGGGCTTTAATCTGCTGACTACTTGATGGTGAACCTGCTCTGATTGTATTCAATGACTCTGTGGCTTGCCTTTGGAAACTAGTTTCAATAACTGTGTCATGAACGCATATGTAGGGTGAATCTTGTAAAGTAGTGTATGACGTAATTTAATGCCTTGGGGTTTATTAAAGCTACTACAAGTTGACCTGACTGCAGTTTGGCTGAGGAAAAACCTTTGCATTTTCTTTTAGACACTTTCTGATTTTCACTATTAGCATGGAAATTATACCCATTTCTACCATTTTTCTATTACAATTCTGTGCTCAGATTCTGTAAATTATATTGAATTTTGCAGATTTCTTATTAACTTGTGATACTACAGGTTTTCCCATTTGGGTCAGTGCCACTAAAGACCTATTTGCCTGATGGAGATATTGATTTGACTGCCCTCGGTGGTACAAATGTGGAGGAAGCTTTGGCCAATGACGTATGTTCGGTCCTAAATAGTGAAGATCAGAATGGGGCAGCCGAGTTTGTTGTAAAGGATGTGCAATTAATTCGAGCTGAGGTCCTGGCTTTAATTATTTTTTTCTTTTGTTGTAAAAGTTATTCTATTAGCTTAATATGTACCCATTTCTTTTTGGCTGAAGCAGAAGACTGGAAAACATGATGGCATTCCATTTTTTTTGAAATTATTTTTGTTTGGTTTTAGAATTGTGAGTAGACTTCTTTAGTTACCACCAATGGGTTCAACACATCTCACCTATCATGCTGAAACTTTTGGTTCTTTAAGGTCATCTTCTCTTTTTTGATGGTTGGCTCATGCTAGTTGCTATGATATCCTAGAGTCATAAATTTCAAACTATCAATTGACAATAGGTCTAGTACTCTGCTCTCAATCATCAAAAAGAAAAACAAGTTATAGGCAATACGTACATTATTTGAAATCAATTTGACTGAAGCTATCCATTTCAGAGGTCCTTTTTTTTTTTCTCGTTTTCTTCAAATTCCTTTTTTCTTGAAATTCTTCTAGAAGTTCCCATTTGTCTCTGGATCTGTTGAGATCTATTGCAGGTTATTACTGCCTCTTGTATAATGTATTTTGTGGTAGAGTTCGAGAACTTTGATTTCTGAAATAAATTAGCTGGATTTCCTGTTGCTGTCTTTTATTTTCATTTCTATTGACATTAGCTTTCCTGGACCTTTTAATGAACTATGTTGTCTTGTATTGCTTGGGATTTATTATTTTGTCCATGAATCAATGACAACTTGGCTGCAGAACTGAAATTTGCTTGTCAGTGACTATTATGTCTACTATATTTTCAACATAATTTTCTTGATGATATATAGGTTAGAGGTTGACCAAATGGATGCCATTCTTTTTATAGATATTTGGGAGGAAATCGCATTTTTAGGTTCATTAAATTGATGGTTGAACTATTTATGCATGAGTCTGATAAGTGGTCTTTCATCAATATACATTTTTTATCATGTTGTCTTATATTTGTGGTATGTGTAGTATTGCAGTTTGATATAGGATCTTCTTCTTGCAGTTAGTATAGCCATCTATAGTTAGTTTGATGTCTTGTGAATAGAGTGTTCTGTTTGCAGGTTAAGCTTGTAAAGTGCCTTGTACAGAATATAGTTGTTGATATTTCCTTCAATCAATTGGGAGGACTTTGCACGTTGTGCTTCCTTGAGCAGGTACTTTTTCAGTGAATCACACGTAAAAGATTAAGTCGTGTATGTATGAATTGATGCCTAAAACTTTGGATATTATTTTATAGCAACATCAATGATCCATAATTATATAGTTCAATGTAATAACCAACCTTTTTTTAATTTTTTTGATGAGACACTGAGGACATGTATTAAACCAACGAAACAACCTAAGGGGAAGGGGAAGGGGATGAGAGAGCCCCTCCCAAAAAAGATTAGAGAATTACAGCTTTCCAGTCACGAATAATCATTGCTAGAATGTAATTACAAAAGAATTTCTAATGGTTAAGACACCACAAGGAGGAAGTAATTTGTACACTATTACAAAAAATGTCGAAGGGACAAAGGTTGTCGTTGAAGACTCAAAGATTTCTTGCTTTCCATAGGCACCAAAACAAGGCTCTAGCTGCACAACTCCAAAGAATTTTGACTTTTCCTTTCAAGAGACCTTCCCTGTAGTGCCTCTAGGAGCCAGTAACCAACCTTTTAATTTTCCTATTTAATTCATATAATTAAGAACTTGCATTGTTATTAGCATCATCATTGAAAGCATAATTTTCTTGTAAATTGTAGGAGCTTAGTAATCACTTGACTTCCTGGCAGCTAGATTCCACATCCAAAATGATCATTCTTCCATTTTCTATTTGGTTTTTTTGTGTGACTAAAAGTCAATGAATCAAAAAATTTTGGCACGTGTTTTATTTTTCATAGTTTCTCAAGTAATTTTAGGATTCTAAATCTATAATTGGTCTCATTCTTTCCAAGAATTGTATCACAATACTATTCCTTAATAGTTTTCTGTAGAAGGAGAAATAACGGTTGATGAAAATTTTTTATCTATAAGAAAGACACACAGCTGTGAGTAAGAAAGCTCGTGAGATTCCTTGGCCTTAGACAACACCTGCCTTTCCCCTGCATGCACACATTTGCACATTTAACTGATAAGACCATGTAGTTGACTTGTTCTTGGCCCATGCATCTTTTTGGGTCAAATAACACTTGAAGTCTGATCAAATAATAAAGCACATATCTAATCGGCATCCAATGCTGTATTAACCCTTGCATGTTGCCTTGTGCATCTTGATGCATGAATATGTCATTCAACTGTTTGTCTGATGCGCAAATAACATTCCTTCAAAGGTTCTTTTTCATTTAACATGACTCACCTAATGATTTCTCATTGGTTCAAAATGAAATTCTTTCAAGTATTGGGATCAAAAGTCCTGCCTCTTTTTTTTTTTTTTTTCTCCTTCTTTCCTCTAGCATGTAAATAAATGGCATATCATAATGACATTTTAAGTGCTACTTTTTCTAACAGATTGATCGTCTTATTGGCAAAGATCATCTTTTTAAGCGCAGCATTATACTGATTAAAGCTTGGTGCTATTATGAGAGCCGCATACTTGGCGCGCATCATGGCTTGATATCAACATATGCTTTGGAGACTTTGGTTCTATATATTTTTCATCTCTTCCACTCTGCCTTAAATGGTCCTTTAGAGGTTAGTAGTTTCAGGAGCTGGTCGTCTTTAACCCCTTTCATTGTAATTCTTTTTGGTCTTTGCACATGCTTTGTATATAATTATTTCATCATACGTGTAAATTTTTAGGTGCTGTATAAATTTCTGGACTACTTTAGCAAATTTGATTGGGATAATTACTGCATAAGCTTGAATGGTCCAGTCCGTATATCCTCACTGCCAGAGCTTGTTGGTGAGCAGCTTCTTTGGGCTACCTTAATTTATTTGAGGGTCCTATATGCCTTCTATTTGAAATTCTAAATGTTTTGGTCCTCTTTTGGCAGCTGAGACACCTGAAAATGGTGGGGGTGATTTGTTGCTTACCACTGATTTTCTTAAGAGCTGTTTAGAAATGTTCTCAGTTCCTGCGAGGGGGTACGAGGCAAACTCAAGGGCATTTCCCATAAAGCATCTCAATATCGTTGATCCGCTAAAAGAAAATAACAACCTTGGTCGTAGTGTAAGCAAAGGTAAGTACAATTCTCCTGCATTAGGTTTGATTGACTGCCATTATTCTTTTCATGTATAAAGATGTGATTGGGACATCCTAAAACTATGGTGAAATGTTTTTTTAAAATTATTATTGTCTTCTTAATCATTTAGGAAATTACTCATAGCATTCTAGTTGCTAGAGCGTGCACAGGAGCAAGGGAGAGGTCTTTTGTTGTCACATTGAGTAATAAATGTTGAAAATGGAAATAATTTAAAATGATAACTAATTGTTAACTTTCACGCATATTATCTGTTTGATTGCTCAAGGATTTTGAGCGATTTAAAATCCTAAGGAATTTCCATTGTTTGTTATCACATGAAAGAGAATGATTTGAAATCTTGTGTGATTTCAAAACATATTTTTATTCAAAAATATTTTCCTGACCAAAACAATTGAATTTTGTAGGATTTCATAGAATTTTAAGATAAATTACTTTTTTAGTCTTGTTATATTTTAATTTTCAATAATAAATTAAGATTAAAAGCCTATGTTAATAAATATGTTATTTTCTTTTCCTTTCTCGCGAACATCCAAATAAAGAAATTTAATTATATTAATTTAAAATCATTCTCATTCCAAACAAGATAATGACTTTCAAATTATTTATCGAATTCCATATTATAGGATTTAAAATCATTTTTTGAACTTTCTTAACCTCAAATGAAGGGTTACTTTGTCTTGAATTTCAAACTTCAGAATGGTTCGTGAACCAATGAACTTTGCATAAAAAAATCATTTTAGTGCTTCTTGTTAATTTTCCACTGTCAGCTAACAAAAACTTGTGGCATGCCTTTAATTCATTTTCTCCATAGGCAAGTCTTTGAAGCAACAAATCATAGTGTTAAGTTTTGAAACGAATCTAGATTTCTGTCAATATTATGAATGAAAAAGTTACGGTAAGGACAAAATAATCTTTTTATTTAAAGTTTAGGGACTAAGTTCGAACATTTAATTATTTAGAAGATTTGAAAGTTGAGAGATAAATATAAAAGTTCAGGATTAGAATAGGAGGTAAATCTTAAAATTGATCAAATATAGTTAAGAGCTAGCTTTTTGTGACCTAGGTGATACCCCTTGAAATATTTGACAACCACTTCGTAATGTGCAGGAAACTTCTATAGGATTAGAAGCGCTTTCAGTTATGGTGCTCGGAAGCTAGGGTCCATCCTTTCCCATCCCGAAGAAAATGTAGTGGATGAAGTGCGCAAGTTCTTTTCTAATACATTGGATAGGCACGGAGGGGGGCAGCGGCCTGATGTCCAAGACCCTGTTCCGGTGTCTGGAGGCTATGAATCTTGTGCAGCTTTACTAGTATCTGGAACAGAGACACAAGAAGAAGCAGATAGTCGTGTTTCAGGCCCTGTATGTGCTAGTGGCCCTACTGGAGAGTGTAACTTGAGTCAGGAGGGATTGATGCATGGGGGAAATGTTAATAACAAGGTATCAGGTATTTATGACCATGTTGGCGGAATCACGAATGAATCATCTCAAGGAAGATCTTTCCAAGTGGAACCATTATCAGTTCCTTCAGGCATTGATGGTCTTACAAATGCCATTGGTGTTTCAGATTATCGTCTCTCTGGGGATGCAAATGATCTTGCTAGCCCGAGAATTGAAGGTCTTACTATTTCACATGATGCACATAAATCCTCCCCTTCAAGTTTTGAGGAGGGCGTGTCACCATTAGGTCATCAAGCACATCATGCTCATGTTTATTTCTCTAGACCGGTCTTGGAGAATGGGGAACTAAAAGATGGAAATACAAATAAATGCACACCAAAGAATTCTGATCTGATAGAGAAGTCATCTTACCAGAATCTGCCATCACCTACTGAAGCAACAGGGTTGACCGCACAAGGTAAGCAGGACGAGAACCACATGATTAATAATGATGAAGTGATGAACCAATCCGAAACAAAACAATGTTCTCCACCTTCAAGTTCGGTTTCTTTATCATCTGAAGACTTCTTTCCTGGTTCTCGTGGTTATGGGTTTCTGACTAGCAATGTTGGACCTCCAGAAGCTTTCAATGCTTTGTCAGACCTTAATGGTGATTATGAGAGTCATTTAAACAGTTTGCAAATTGGCCGGTGGTGCTACGACTATGCCTTCAATGCAGCGCTTTCGCCCATGCCTCCACCATTGCCTTCGCAGTATCCAAGCAAGAATCCATGGGATATAATACGGCGCTCGGTGCAGGTCAAGCAGAATGCCTTTGCTCAGATAAACAGTAATGGGCTCCTTGCAAGACCAGCATTCTATCCCATTCGATCACCTATATTACCGGGGGGTGCAACGTTGGGTATGGATGAGATGCCAAAGCCACGAGGAACAGGGACATACTTTCCCAACATGGTATTCTCGTCATATTAACCTTCAATATGTTGCTAGTTTGAAAATAAAATAGCAGTTAGTGACGAATACCTGGAAGAACCGTTAGCAACATGCACGACGTTTTGCAACTTTCATTTTTTTCCTTGCACTGTTAGGGTGGTTGGGATTTTACTGCTTTCTCGTCTTTTGAATATTTTCTTTTTCCAGAACCATTACAGGGACAGACCACTCTCAGCAAGGGGAAGGAACCAAGTACCGGTACGGTCACCGCGCAACAATGGCCGATCAACGACCCCCTTGGAAGCAACTGCGCCTGAGAAAAGTGGTCAAGACTTGTACCAAGTACCAACTGTTAATCATGGTGGTGGCATGTTAACTTCCTCTGGCTCTCCTGTAAGGAAAGCTCACCATAATGGAAATGGTGCAATGCCTCGGCCTGATAGAGCTGTAGAATTTGGGTCATTTGGGCATCTTCAATTAGAGCCACCCGCACCCGTAGATTGCAGCCGGGAACCAAATCCCGTATCTGCAGTTTTTCAAAACTCGGCAGCGTTGAATGTTTCGAGTCCCAAGATGCAGAAAGCCAAACACCCATTGGTTACAGACCAAGATAGGTACGAACACTTTGAACCCTTCAAGTTACTTATGGATTGATTACATGGAACTCTTTAAACTGTTAAAAGTTTTATCTTTTTGTCTTCTGAATATGTAGGCTCTCTGTGCATATGCAATCATACGAGTTGAAAGACGAAGAGGACTTCCCACCCTTATCGAACTGACTCGAGTCGGAAAAAGGGAGTTTTAATTTATTTGGTTAGTGAGTATGGAACTGAGTAGGAAGAAACTGTAGTTGCTAACAAACTGGACTAAGCGTGACTCTCTTCCACAACGGTTTGCGATCCTCCCCATCTCTGCAATTAGATGTTCTGTTCCATTTGTAGCTCAAAAAAAGCATTTTGTAAATTCTACCAATTTTATTTTGCTTTTCTCCCCAATAGTCGTGTTTTACACCAAAAAAGAGCCTTTTTTCCCCATATTTAAAACTAGGATGTTTGTAACAATGGTTGCTTTTCCTTTTTTCCTTTTTTTTTTGCCCTCTTCTTTTTCTCCTTGTAGGTAAAACATACGAGCACAGAATATATTGTTGCCTATGTTTGTTGTAATTTAAATGAAAAATGCTTCTTTTTGGAGCCATGTCTATTTTGCCCCCCAATCCATCACCATGAAATTGCATTAGCAGCAGTGTCAATGCTGCAGCATGCTTACCTTTCTTATCTTGTTGACCAAATTGTCAATGCAGGGATGATCTCTCTCTTTTTAAATGAAATGAGTATTTGTTCTTATGATGGTGCTCGAAAAGCTGAGTCGAGATGGTTTCTCTAGGTTATTCAATCAAGAGTTTAGAAATATGAAGTCGTGGTTAAAATGTCACAGGGTTTGTGTCTCCACGTGCGGCCACACGTGCATGCCAACGCCCACCAAGGGCGCATCGCTCGTGGCTTGACTACCATGGCCCCCTCCACCGAGGCCCCCTGCGCGTGCCCAACACCACCATCCCCCATGTGGTCATGCCCACTAGCTACCTTATATGCGAGGGTTGGTGGCCGTGAGTGTGCGCAGGGTTTTGGTGTTGGTGTGGGCATGGGGCTCGCACACAGGGGGCTGGTGGGTGTGGGAGCGCACATGGGGTAGCATGTGGGCATGAGGCGCACGGGGCCTTGGTAGATAATCGTCGGTAAATCATCGTGAGAGATTTGTTAGCTTCATTCACTTGCTTGCCCAATTGTTTTCTAATAAATCTCTTTCATGAAAATATGAAAACATAGTATACCAATTTGATTGCTTAAGGCCACCATCAACATTCAGGCCAACTTGCATGATATCGAACTAATTTTACGAGATTATAGCTTGGCGATACAATATTAGAATTTATTGATCTATTTATTTTGATTGTTTCTTTTCTTGATTATGCCCAAAAGACTAAAATCAGGAAAGGGGCTGATACGGAAGGAAAGGAATTGGTGCATTTCAAAACATTTGGTTCACTTTTAAAATCTCTACAACTTTACGTAACACCTTTAATAAAGAAACTATAATTATTGAGTAACACGTCAGATGAATATATTGGAGTTTAATAATTTAGGGTCATCGAAAGCTTAGTTAATGTTAAAAATGTCGAATATTTAATAACCAACTACTTGATAATTGACACGTAAAGTCAACTATATGCTTATAAAATTTGGGAGTGCCAAACAAATCCAAAATCTAACCCATGCTTATTTGAAGTCAGCCTAAGCTTTTAAATATTCAAGAGACTGCAAATTTGAGATAGAATATTACAGACAACACAAAAGTATTTATTGAAAATAATTACAAATATAAAAATAGTAGACTATATATCTTTATCAATAATTATTAATATTTAGAATAATGGTTGATTGGGTAAATCAATAATTATCACATAAAATTGAAACATTTTATGAAGAGAACAATATATTTGCAGTTACTTTTAAAAAAGGATACTACATTTGTAATTATTTTTCATGAAGATACAAAATTTACATAGTTTGGGAAATGGAAGGAGTAATAATAATCATAAAAATAAAAATAAATTTTAACTTAAACTTTTACATACATATTTTAAAATTAAGATAAATTAAAAGGGGCAATTGCTCCTTCTTCATTCTTGGCTCCAAACTATGGCCCTGCAAAGTCAGCTTAAATATTAAAAATATTACTTTGGGTTGGAAATTTATTTATATATAAAATTATATGATCGGCTAACCTCACAGTTTAGAGATAATGAGATCCCATTGAAGCTGGCTGCTCCAATAGTGTAGCTTTCTTCTAAAAATATATGAACAAAAAATGCATGAGGAAGGAGAGATTTTTGCTTTGTTAGAATTAGGGTATTAAATTTTCATATACATGTCGATATTTTTGTCGACATTTCTTATGTCTATAAGTTCGACATCGACGAGAGATGAATTGATATTTTTATAGTATTCTAAATAAAATTATAAAATATAAAAAATATTAACATAGTATCACTAAGATGGACATTAGTAATAATTTTTTTAACTTATTTAAAAAACGTGAAATATTTGTTTGTTATTTCAATCTTTTTACTTTTATTATTATTTCAAAAATATTCATTGATATCATCTGAGTGATATTTTTATAAAAGTGAGAATATATTCAATACTCTCATAACATCGACATATAAAATCTTGGTTAAAACTATAACTTTTTGCTATGTTTTGATTAAAAAAAAAGCAGTCATATGATCTCATTTGGGTTTGTATTTCTCAAATGGAACGCTTTGACTTAAGTTTAGGGAGAAAATCATTCTCCTGAAGGTGGTGAAGTGTATCGATTTTTCTCTTTACCTTAGGTTGGAATAAGTGCCGTAATTTTTACTTTATGATATAAGGATTTTGGTTTTACTATGTTTTAGTGTGCACTTAATGAATTATATGTATACATAGTGAAATTTGGGAGATGTGTTATCTAATGCATTGAACAAGGGACTTGATTTTTGGTGAAATTAATGTTTTAAGAGATTTTTGTCTTGCTTTTTTGTTAAATTTAGTGAGTAAACGTAGTAGGATAAAAATTTGAATAAGTATTGACATTATTACCCTCAATTATTTTTAATTTTAACTAAGTTTACCAATTATTACCCTCCCCAAGCAATCTTATGGTTGGATCGAAACTATTTTTGTAGGTATTAATTTTCTTTTGTTTACGAGTATAAGCATTTTTCCAACATTTTAAAAATAATAAAATATAACTTTGAGGCCGGCCGGCCGGCTCCGGAGCTGGCAAGCCAAGCCGAACCAGCCGCTAACTCCCCGGTTCAAAATCAACGCCGTCACCGTCAGCCGCTGCCAGCATGGCACATAGACTCTGTCAAAATAGACGTCATCTCCCACGTTCCCTCCGTTAAAAAATTAACGCCACTTTCTTCTTCTTCTTCATTCTTCATTCTTCATTCTTCATTCTTCCAAAAGAAAAAAAGAAAAACTTTTATTTTGTGTTCCACCAATTTTCCCGAGAAAATCTCAGAGACCCACAAATGATTCTAGCAAAGCGAGGTCACAGATTCTTCAAGTTCAGACTCCACTTTCTCTCCCGATCTTCCAATTTCACTTCATAAATCCTAACCCAACTTCAAAAGCTTCAATTTTTGTGTTTTTTCCATTCCATTTTCCTAGCAAGCAAACGACTTTTTTCAATAATTTCCTTTTTCTTTTCTGGGATTTTGGCTTTGAGACAGATGGTTTCAAAATATTACCACAATTTCTCACGTGGGGTTGTAGAAATGGCCTGGATTATGCTGTGTGTTAATTACTCGAGGCTCTTCTGGTTCTTGTTTGGATTTTTCTCAAACGAAAACTACCAAGGCAAACCTCGGATCATCTAGCAAAGCAATTACTTCTTTATGTTCTGTGTGTGAAAAATTAAATTAATACCGTTTTCTATACATAAATATATATTTGGTTTTGGTTTTGGAATTTGATTTTGGAAGAAGGACACAGAGAAGAGACAAAGAGAAGGTTCCGAGAATGGCACAGCAAATTGCCTATGTTGAGACAGATCCATCTGGTCGCTATGGAAGGGTAAGTTTTTCAAATCTTTGTTAAGCCCTACATTCTCTCTTTCTATATGTCAATTTTTGTCGCGGAGATTAAGGTTTTGTGAGAATTTTTGTTTTAAACTAGGTTGGATGGAGAAATAGAACCATCCGTTTTGATTAGTTTTTGGTCGATGGAGGCTCTTATTCTACTTATAGATCAGAAATAAGAGATGATGTTAAGTTAAACATAATTTAGTAGTTTAGGTACCATTTTGATAACTTCGTTCTAGTTTTGTTTTAAGAGATTAAAACAATTTCAGTAATTAAATTTTCATCCCTCGAAAATATATTTGAAATTTTAGTCCAATTTAAAAAGAAACAAATTTTTCAAATTGGACTTTAAATAGTGATTTATGAGAACTTTATTTAGTATTACAGTTCAATGTTGGAAATTAAAATCTAGTCTCTCGCCTTTGAGACTCAATATGCCAACTTCACAAATAATCCGAACAAGTTTGGTCATAAACTTTGAGTTGTGTCTAATAGATCATAAATTTCCATTTCGGTGTCTTATATAGGCTTAAAAATATCTAAAAAGTCTTTAAAATTTAAATTCTGTGTTCCTAAAAGTTTTAAAAATTGTCTAATATATACCTTAAGAATCTATTAGTCATATAAAACTTAAAACTCAGGGACATATTAGACTAAAAAATTCAAAGTTCAAATCTATTAGATACAACAATCATCGAAGGCTTAGAGACTTGCATTTTTTAATTTTTCGAGATGTATTAGACACAATCCTCAAATTTCAAAGACTAAACCTTATCATTTAGGTTAAAAAGCTATGTTTAATTTGTGCAGTTTAGAGAAATTCTAGGGAAAGGAGCCATGAAGACAGTATATAAAGCCTTTGACGAGGTTCTTGGAATAGAAGTGGCTTGGAACCAAGTCAAGCTCAAAGATGTGTTCCATTCCCCAGAAGAACTACAGCGCCTCTACTCAGAAGTTCATCTCCTCAAGAACCTCAACCACGACTCGATCATCCGATTCTACACGTCGTGGATCGACACTCATCGACGAACCTTCAACTTCATTACCGAGATGTTCACCTCCGGCACCCTTAGAGAGTATTGATCATAACAATGTGTGCTAAATCTTGATTTCACTTCTACTCCATTATTATTGTTGAGCTTATTGAGTAGCATTTGTGGGGATTCTATGATTAGGTACAGGCAGAAGTACCGAAAACTCGACATCGGTGCAGTCAAGAACTGGGCCCGCCAAATCCTACGCGGCCTCGCTTATCTTCATGGACACGATCCTCCCGTAATCCACAGGGACCTCAAGTGTGATAACATATTCATCAATGGCCATCTTGGGCAAGTTAAAATTGGTGATTTGGGACTCGCAGCCATCCTTCATGATTCCAAACACGCCCACAGCGTCATAGGTAAAATTCCAAACAAATATATGATATTGTCCACTTTAAACTTAGGCTCACGTGAATTTACTTTTAATTTATAGGTACACCAGAGTTTATGGCGCCAGAGTTGTATGATGAGGAATACAATGAACTTGTAGACGTTTATTCCTTTGGGATGTGTGTGATAGAAATGCTCACTTTGGAGTATCCTTATAGCGAGTGTTCTAACCCTGCTCAGATATACAAGAAAGTAACTTCGGTAAGTTTGTCCCCCGACTTTTGGGTTTGTGCTTATTTTAGTCTATGTACTTTTAAACGTTTCAAGCAGGCCGATCGTTGAAGTTTTAGAGTTGTGTTTATAATCTAGTCTATATACATTAAAGATTCTAATTATACGTCAAACTTTTAATGTCACGTTTCGTGGGTCCTTGCAATCTTTAAATAATTGTATCATTTAAACACACTAAGTTGATCGATGAAGTAAACGACATGAAGTTGTTAGATACAAAATTAAAAGTTTACGTCTCTCTTAGAAACTTTTTAAAGCATAAAGACTAGATCTAGAGTGAGGGTGGCTTTAAGATATATTGACTCAGCACATAATTGCCTTTGGTATGGCCCTAAATCTACTCTCTCAAATCCGCTATCTCTCACGGTTTATTAAATCCTTCGTTTAACATTCCTTTAGACCTATTAATTTTTTTCCCAAGTACAAGAACTAAATAGTTATATCGTAAAGTTTCAGGAYCAAAACTTATAATTTAACGAAATTCAACAATGTACAATTGATTGATGATACACTAAATGAGCAGGGAAAATTGCCAAATGCATACTATCGGATTGAAGATTTGGAAGCACAAAAATTTGTGAGAAAATGCTTAGAGAATGTTTCAAAGAGGTTGCCTGCTACAGAGCTCTTGCTGCATCCATTTCTAGCTTCTGATGATGTTTCTCATGAGGAGGAGCTGCCTGCAACTCCACCTCTAATATCACATCCTCCCAAGGAAACAGCCATACCAGTGCCACGACGCACAGACATGACCATCTCGGGATCAATGAATCCCGAAGACGATACAGTTTTCCTAAAAGTTCGGATTAAAGTCAAGGGAGGTAAATATCACTAACTCTAATTGTACGCGTTTGCCTTTTTTCTTTTTCTTTTTTTTTTCAATTGGGTCTTTAACCATTTGAAAGTTTCAATTTCATCTTTGTTTGATATTATCACTTTGTCAGCTAATTCTAGCACAATATCATCATGTCAAAAATATAAGGTCTTAGTTGAAAAAAGAACTCTATATATCTCAGGACTAAAATTATTAATTTTTAGGGACAAAATCTAAACAAATATAAGATAATAGATATAGTTTAATTTTGCTTGAACCACACAATGCAACATGATAGCATGATAAATAATGCTAAAGATATATAGCGATGGAATGAAATTCACACTTTAAAAGATTAGAGATCATTTAAGGGGTTGGTTTCTAAATACATATATGTTTTTAATGTAATTAACTTGAACGTGATAGGTAATGCCAAGAACGTATACTTCACGTTCGACACTGTAAACGACATCGCAATCGATGTGGCGACCGAGATGGTAAAAGAGTTGGAAATCATTGATTGGGATCCATTGGAGATTGCTGTGATGATAAAGAAGGAAGTATCTAAATTGATCCCAAATTGGGAGGAATGGAACAACTTTATACCCAAAAACCACCATCAAGATAGCTTCAACTATGAAAATGAAGAAGAAGAAGATAATGTTACTCCAAATCCTTTCTACTCTTGCTCCTCTTATGCATCCTCCTCAAATTCTTTGCAAGGTTTCTACTCTTTATATGACAACCCTCGTCAATGGGGAGGAATGAATGATACCTCTGTTGCCTCTCAATGGTTTCAAGGTACGTACCCTTTATATTTATAAGTCGTCCTTTCTATTATACATGATTCTTCGTTTCAATTTTGGTTTATTTTATTTTGGTTCCTAAACTTTCAAAATGTCTATTTTATAAAAAAGTTTGCTTTTTTTTTTGGTACATCATGTGAGGGTATCATGTGAGGGTGGGGATCAAACTCACAATCTCTTGGTTGGATGTATATGTCAATTACTGTTGAGTGATGTTCGCTTTGACAAAAAAAAAAGACGATTACTTTTGGATTTTACCTTAGTTTTCTTTTAATTTAATTTAATTTTAGTTCCAGGGTTTTAATAAAATTGATAGCATGGTTTCAAGTTAATTAGCATGCTAATATGAGCGTTCATTGGTAGAGTATTCGAGAGCGACTATTAGGTGACTGAAAATTCAGAGACTATAATATACCTTTTCAAAGTTTATGAAAAAAAATGTTTAAGCAAAAAACCAAAGCGAGCATAGCTCAGCAATAATTGACAAATATCTTCCACCAAGAGGTTGTGAGTTCGATCCCCCACCCCACGTGTCAAAACAGACATTTTGAAAGTTCTGAATACCAAAATGAAACGGAGATAAGTTCATAGACCGTGAAGATTAATTTTTAGTACGTTTTCACTAACATAAAAAAAACATATTTTGTTTCAGAACTATGAAAGAATGAGTGAGATATATCACTAAATTCTAATGTCTTGAGGTTGTTTATTAAATGCAGAGGATCATATCCTCATTGATGGTGATGCAAGTTCTAGCACCTCCATGAACTCCTTCAATGGCTCTAATATAAGCTTTTACTCAAACAATGAAGATCATGAAGAAGATGAATGTGACTCACATTTCAAAGGGAGAGAGCCTCATTGCATCTCAACAACCAAGCAACCTACAAGATTTTGCCCCACCATGGACCCAGATGCCCACCATTTGAGGCACAAGGATAATAACCTGTCGGACCGAGAATCCGAGGGACGATCTCGCTCAAATAGCTCACACCGACTTACGAGAACGAGATCAATGGTGGAGGGTCGGAGCCAGATGAAGTCCTTGGTAGAGATGTTGCTGAGGAAGCGACTGTTCAAGACGGTTGGAGCAGTTGAAAATATTGGGTACCACAAGCCATAGGGGTTTTTGGGGAATATATTTGTGGATAAATAAATGAAGGAAATCTTTTTGGCATTTTATTTGTTTTGAATTTGTAAAATGTGTGAAACAAAAAGCCTTATGGGACATTGAATAACAATTTTCTTTACTACATATTTTCACGAGTAAAATTTTATTTTTCGATATTCGTGAGTGTCCATATCAAATATATAGGATTCAATTATCGGGTGACCCTCCTCTCAATTTACCCTATTTGAAATAAAAGAAAGTTCTAAGAATGATTTTGTAGAAATAATTTTAATTTTTTTAAAATTTCATTTAGGACGAGAAATATTTATAAAAAAAGGCAAATGATACAATAATAGTCTACTATTTAGACTCTCCCTTTTAATATTTTTTTAGTACAATATGTGAGATRAAGGATCGAAATCATAACCTCTCTTGGAGATATATGCGTCAAATTAGTAATTTTACCTCAAAATTTTCGAAACCTAGCAGACTTCTACGATTATAATCTTGTAAAGGAAAACAACATTTAGAATTAATACTACTTCAAGTCATTCTATTTCAAGAGATAAAAAACCACTAATGTCATTAATTTGAAAAAAGAGACTTTGTAGAGTGACATATTGTCAAATTGAAAGTTAGTCTTGCTTTTATATATAGATTAAATAGCCATAACTCTAAAAGTTATGAATGGGAACTTGTAACTTTGTACATAATTTGCAATTGGCTTAAATTATTAATTTGGTTATTGTGATTTGAGTTTAATTTCAATTTGGTCCATATGATTTAGAAGTTTCACAATTTGCTCCCTATAGTTTGAGAAATGGGTAATTTAAAAAAATAAATAAATAATGAAAAAGCATGAATCCATAGTTAGGGAGAGGCAATGGCAAACACGAGAGAGAGAGAGAGACGTGCCCCCTACGCCATAAAATGGCCCACTCATGGCCCCTCCCTCCCTCCCCAATTTCCACACATAATATATATATATTTTACAAACCAAATTCACAAATACCGCCGCCGTCCGCCGTCGACCGTCCTCTTCCATGGCTCTCCTCCGCACGAAGAGTCGGTTGACGATTCCGGCACCGCCGCCGTCGCCGATCCCGACCGGCACCGGATCGCGCTCGGCGGCCAACGAGACCTTCAAGGAATTCCTCGAGACGAAGTCGATTCAACTCCCGCAACTCTCGCTGCCGGAATCTCGCTTCGTCTCCGGCGCCAATCCCTTGCCCGCGCTCCTCGATTACCGATTGCTCGCGTCTCCCGACGGCGACGCGGTGGCGCGGATGCTCCGTTCGGCCGGCGAGTTCGGCGCCTTTCGGATCGTTAATCACGGAATTTCCGGGGAGGAAATTTTGTCGGTGGTGAAGGACGCGAAATCTATTCTGGAAGATTCTTCTTCGGAGAGGAATGACGGAGCCCGGGCGGCGATTGTACAGGTCCGCCGTCGGAGACACGGCGGGGCGTCGGAACATTCGGTTGCGCGGGACGAGGCGTACCGGCACTTTAGGTAAACCCGAAACAACCCGATAACTTCGCGAGTTTCCGATTAGTTAGAAAATGGGCTGGGCTGAGCTGGACTTGGCTGTTTCTGGCCCAAATTAGGCCCACTTTCTATAGAAATAAGAGTATTTATTCAAACAAAAATAATATTTCATTAGATTAGTACTTAGTAGCGTAATTGAGTTGGTTTTCAGTGAATAAATTTACTTCAATTAATGAGAAAAATAAGTTTACTATTATATAATTATAGTTTATTTTTAATTAGTAAGTTCTTTTTTAAAACTTTCTAATTCTAAATCTTCACTTAATATCATTTTGATATAGTTTATTTCTCATATTTAAAAAAAAAAATTAACCTGTTGTGTTCAATATTTCTCTGAACTTTAAAAATTGTTAAGTAGATATGGTTTAAACTTTTCATCTTTTTAAGCATATTAAAAAAATTTAAAATTCAAAATACTTGTCCTAAAACAAAATTGAAAATATTTAAAGTATAGAAGTTTATTAAACTCAAAAATTAAAACCCATCGGATAACTATTTTAATTTTAGTTTCTATTTTTAAAAATTAAGCTTACAAACATTATTGTCAGTAGTGTGTTCCTTTGTTTTGTTTTGTTGCGTAGATTTTATAAATCTCCAAAAAATCTTCAAATATGATCGTACGTCATGGATATCAATGACAACTAATATTTTGACTATTTTTTCAACTGGGTTCGACTCGGCTCGGCTCGATTTGCAGCGGAGAGATGGAGAAGGTAGCCAGGAAAGTAGAGGGAATTGGAGAGAAATTGAGTGAGATTTTATCAGAAAGCATGGGGGAGGAATGGGGCGAAGATCAGAAGGTGAAGAAGAAGAGAGGAGAAAAAGAGGCAATTTTGAGCATTTTCAGATACAATAATAATCAGCAGAATCAATTTGATGATGGAGGAGAGAGAGAAAATGAAGAGAGAGAAAGTGATGAGAGTGTGATGATGAGCCTCCACATTCCAGCAGAGCACTGCCAATTCTCTGTCAATCCTCACACACAGGGCTCTTTCTGCTTTGATTCTGCTGCTGATACCATTGTTGTCACCATTGGCAAACAGCTCCAGGTAATTTTATCAATATCCATCCATTTCCTAATGATTTGTTCTTTTATAAAAAAATGTAAATTCCATAAGGTGTATCAATTTAGAAGTGCTACAATTTAGGTCTAGGATTCAAATTTGGATGAATATTTTGGTCCCTTCTCGAAAATAGGTTAAAAAATGCATTTGGTCAATGTACTTTTATTAAAGTAACGATTTAATCTCTAAACTTTTAATTGTAACGTTTTAGTTCCTATAGTTTCATATTGATAACAATTTAGTCCTTGTAACAATTTAATCTCTGTCACAAAAAACTCTCATCAAAATTAAGCACTAAATTGTTACGAACTTTAAACCTCAGGGACAAAACTATTACATAGTTAGATTTCAAGGACTAAATTATTACCAATTTGAAACTACATGAACTAAATTGTTACTTTTGGAAGTTGATGGACTAAATCATTACTCCAATTGAAGTACAGGGATAAAAAGTGTTTTTTAACCTTAAAAATACAATGAATAAAATGGACACTTCGAAAGTATAGATACTAAAATGTAAAAAAAAAAAAAAAAATGGAAGAAAATTTGCATAGATTTTTGAAGAAAAAATGGTTTGATAATGATTTGTGATGGTGGTGTAGGAATGGAGCATGGGAAAATTAAAAAGTGCAAGAAGTAAGATGATATTTGTACCAAATGGAAGCCAAAGCCCTTTCTCCATTGAGCTCAAAATTTCACACCCAAAATTACTCCATAATCCCCATTCCAATATCATCTCAATTTCTGACCAAATCTTCATTGCCCTTCTTCTTTTTTCCCTTTACCTTCTTTATACTTACACATCTTCATTATTTAAGGCCAAATGATCCTTTTAAATGAACCAAGGAAAAAAAAAAAAGAAAAAGGAATTGCCTCTCTTGTTTTTGCACCATTTGTGATTGATATTTTTATGCCAAGGTTTTTGTTTTTGGTATAGAATGATTGGTTTGTATAGAGATTGGTGTGACATTTGGCTTGCAAAAGTTGAAGGGTTATTATGGTATTTGTACTTTAAAATATATATATATATATATATATATATATATATATATATACACATTTGTTATTGAGTATATATCAAAATAAAAGTGTGGAATTGGGAATGATGTTTCTTTGTAAATTTGACTTTTGAATGTTGCATGCTCAAGACAGAATTGTGTGTTGGTATTGCCATTGCAATTTGATTCAATTTTTATGGATGCAACGACTTCTGGCCAAAATATTCAATTAAAGAAGCTTCAATTTTATTTTTTATTATTAGTATAGTCCATATTCTTGAATTAAGGGATGCAATCTCTAAAATGAAAATTTCAGTCTTTCTTTATATAATATGTAAATAAGGGCAAATTGATTAAATTTTATCCATTGAATTGTGTGACTAATAAACTCGGAAATTTTGAGAATAAGCTAAGTTTTAATCTAACCCACTTGAAATAGGTAGGTTTGGGCTTCAACTTGGGCCCAAAAGGAAGCTCATATTAGGGGAAGAACCAATCCAAATTAACAAAAATGGATAAATTAATAGATGAAATTGAAAAATAAAATCTTAAAATTTCAGATATTGCAATGATAGCTATTTACATAATCCATCTAATTTTGTTACGTTAGTTTTTTTATTTTTCCAACAAGCTCACAAATATGTTACCATATGATATTACAGTTATTGTTGCAGCCTCACTATTTAATAATTTTGCAATAAAATAGAGTGCACGTTGAGCCAACAGATGAAATAAGTAATTAAAAATATTTTACAATAATGAAATTTTAAGGTTTAAACTTTGTAATTAAAAATTTATGGGCACAATTGCAACAACATATAAAAATATTTTATATTGACCCAAAACTTCCCCACCACATTAGGGAATTAATTATTTAGAGTTAATGATTAAAATGTTGCTATAATATTAAACAACAAAGAATAAAGTCTTTTCATTTGTCAAATTAAACATATCTTATGGTTAAGATGTAACACTATGGGCTCCACATGAAATTTTTGATTAATCAGCATCTTGAATTTTGTTTCATTTTGTTTCATTTGGAATAATTTTATTCTCTCGAATGAAGTAGGTTGTCCAAAAAAGCGAAAAAATATATTTAGAAGAGAATTTCTAAATCATATTCCAAATTATTTGTAATAATGCTAAAATTTATGTTCTAGGGACAACCCGATAGACTTGAGGTCGATTTAAAAATCTTAAGTCCAACTTTTTAATGGGCTTAATAATGTCTCTCAGGTCTAAGTTTTAAGGTGGATGCGGGTGTTATAAAAATAAATAAATAAATAAAATAATGTTAAAAATTTATAATAGTAATAATTAAAATAAGCTTTATAGACTACATTTATTCCTCCACCAAACTTCTTTAAGAAGAAGTATTAATCATAATCAATGATCAAGAACTTTCATTTACTTTATTTTTGTTTAAATAAAACGGACAAAAGAGGAGGATTCTATCTTGCTTTCTTTCTTTATTAAAAAGGTGAATTGATGACAATATTTGATTATTTAATACTCAAAAGAAGAAAAAAAAGGTATCAATGGCTTGGCAACAACTTCAATTGAGAAGCTACCCACACATAATGGAGGTGAATATACTAAATCATCTCTAATATTCTCGAAACTTTTAAATTTGGTCGTTAATTTTTTACAATATCATTTTTACCTTTAATAAATTATAATTGCGGACGGAGGGAATCAAACGATATATCAACATGGGATGGTAGTAAATATATTATCTACTGAGCTATTACTCGATTTATATTACAAAAAAATTGATGCATGATTAAGTTATTACTTTGTTAACATATTTGGAACATGGGCATTCAATTCTTATGATACTTTCGCACAAACCTAAATATGTTAATAAAATAATAATTTAACAACACGTTAGTCTTAACAATTAATAAATTTTAACATATTTTTCTATTGGAGCGGGATAAAATTAAGAATTTTAAAATACAAAACACAAAATTGAGAATTATTTTAAAATATTAAAATTAAAGCCATTTTGATATATTTAGCATTAAATTTATTCTATTTGTTTTTGTTTCGGCTAAAATATATAAATTTCATTCCACCCGATTATGAGTATATTTTATATTAGATTTGAGTTTCAATTTGAAACTTATTTGTTGGTTTTAAATAGCATCAACGGTAGATGTTTCTCACATTTTATAGTTGGGTTCTATCATCGGAGGTGAACTCAAGTAACTTGATTTTCGGCAAAGTGCCGTTTGAATTTGCTTAACCTTATCAAAAACCTAAGCATGTTATATATTCTTTTAGTGAAGTATGAATTCGTGACTTTCCAAGATAGTGACTCTTTTAGGTTCACCAATCCTATATAGGAATTTTAGTGAAATATTTTATAAATTTTGTTAGGTTGTCCCTTGAACTTTTTCGATGTGGGATAATTAACATTCTAAAACTTTAAGATTCTACCAAATTATTCCTTGTCGCCATTTCCATTCGATGACAACTAGCTATAACTATAAGGCTCTCATCATCCTACTCTCTATGTTTGGTGTAGAATAGAGTTCGTTTGTGCCGTGATTCATATCAACGCCTAAAGAATAACTTTTAGCATGGTTTGTCGTTGCTCCAAATTAAGGTTTGATTCGACGCATAAGAAGCTTGTTTTGGTGATAAGCCCTTCACTCTTGTATTGTTTACCTCTCAATTGGTCTTGTTCGAGTAGATTTCTCTGATAGTGTACTTTATACACCACATTTTATGATATTCAGGTGGAAATTATTTAACAATTTTCGGTCATTTATAGCTTATTACGTGCATAACTGATGTTTTGATAGGATTAAGCCATTAGAAAGAATTGAAACATAAACGATAAAATGAGAGGAAAACTAGAGCGAAAAAGAGGAGCTTAATTCAGCCAATTTCACGCCGTCGTGCCATCATGTAGCGCCATGGCGACTGCAGGTCACAATTGGGAGCAAATTCCCAAAGAAGCAGCGCCACAACGCCAGTACACAGTGCCATGGCACCTGCTGACAAAGCTTGGACCTATTTCCGTGATGATAGCGCCGCAACGCTATCTTGTAGCGTCATGGCTCTACGAACTTGCTTGTCCATCACAATTTTGGGACAACGCCACGGCGCTCACTACTGGCGTCATGGCGCTGTAGCGATGCCCTCACATAAGTAAATATTAGTACGTTGTTTTTGGGGATTCTCACATTGGAGAATTGGAATTTGGAGAGGTTTGGGCTCGAGATTGGAAGCAAGGAGAGTGAGGAGACGATTTTCGAAGACTCGTGATCGTGGAGGTTGAGTCGGGGACGGTAAATCGACACTACGGCTTTAGTTTCTCTCATTTACCTTATCTTTTCGAGCTTTATTATGAAATTCTCTGTGAGATTTTATTGTATTTTCGTGAACATGAGTAGCTAATCTTCTTGTTCTAGGGATTGATATAACCACTGGATTTATGAGTTGGATTTATTAACAATTGTCTTGATTGATTTGTTTTTAATCTATTTTTGCATTTATTCGCTTAATGCTTTTAATCTCTTGATCACAGATTAATTATTGTTATATCTGAATCTTACGCTCGGGAGAGGTGATTTAGATTGGAACTTGAATGCATGACTGTGGTAGTTCTAAGATTGGGAGATTTAGAATTATCTTAGAGGTTGTTAAAGACTAAGACTTAAGGTCCTGCTTGTTAATGAAACTAGATAGAGATATTGGTTTCTTAATAAGTGGGAGAATTAATTGTGCTCGGGAGGGACAGTTATGATTCTTGATTTCTTGACTTATAGATTAATTGCATATTCAATCTTGGTATGTTTAGTTTGTCCGCTTGTAGGTTCAGTCGGTGAAATCACTTCCCTAGGACCCGTTCTCCATAAGACTTTTGTTTAGAGTTTTTTATTCGCTTTGTTATTTGATTTTTGTGTGTCAAAAAAAATTTCTAATAATATTTGTAGTATTTGAGTGACTAGAAACTCAATCCAGTGGACGATATCAGTAATTACTTACCACTTTTATTAAAACTTGACTCGTACACTTGCGGTAAGCATTTTTTGCTACAGTCTCTTAATTATCATTCGATGTAGGTTCAAAATCTATTTATCCCAAATATCATTCTGTATAGATTTGAAATACAACTTTTAAAATTTCTCAATTACATCGAATAGTACTAAAATCATCTGCCACGTTGTTTCAATCCTTCGAATAATTTCTCCCACCAAAACACAGACCAGATTAAAACTTTAGTATAAGGACATAATAGTATTATTTAATAATTAAAAATTTTATATTTATTATCTAACAATCAGCGACGTGGACAGGTTATGGAACAAAATACCAATTTCGTCCTTTTCTATAATATTTTTTTTCTTTTTGAAACGTAAATAGAAATACAAATAGAATTGAGGCATGGGAAATTTTTAAATAATAAAGAAATATTGGGGTGTTGTTTGGAAAAAGAAAAAATAAATAAATAAAAACTTTTGCAAAAAGACAAAAGAGGACATGAAAATCAGGTTATTACCGAAAAGGCACCCGTGTACAGCGACCGCTCTAGGTTTAGAGATTTTCTGGAAGATTTTTTGTTCCCCTCACCCGCACGTGCCTTCGTCACCGATCAATTGCTGTCTCGCTGCCATTGGTCGGTCACCGATATTTCCCCACGCTCACCGTATTTCTTCTCCTCCTAGTCCTCTTAAATTACACTTAATATCATAAAAATTTATATATTGTTCACATCCATCATTTTCTTCAATAGTCGTGGCTTATAACTTATTCTTCGTCTTTTTGTATTATTATTTTTGTTTTATTTTGTCGACAAAGAAGAGGGAATCAAGATTTCTATATTGAAAATTTTGTTGTATTAGGTTAGTAGGCCTTTCTAGACTTTTGAAAAAGAAAAAGGATAAAAAAAATCCAAAAAAGCTAATAAGAGTAACTTTTTGCCCTTAGTATTGAAGGCGTTTTTGGACTCCTCTCGTAGTTTTGACAGGGTGGAGACGATAGGTCGGTCCACACAAATTCTTCCTTTCTTTCGTCACATTCACTCAAAGTGCTGATGGACATAGTGCATCAAACTGTATACGAAGACTAATTTGTCGAATCATATTAATTGTAAAAATTGTTTTGGATTTTTATAGTTCAACACCTCCGATATTTTAGTTGAAAATATATGAGTTAATTAATCGAGTATGCATAGAAATTGAGATGGTGTGTTTTGGTTAGTTCTCAAGAAGTCAATGAAAAGATTATACATTTAAAATTATTATTGTATAAATTTATGATCTTGAAATAAGTTCAATTACTCTAAAAATAAATAAATCATTTCAACCATTTAATTGCACTTAATGCCCATGTGGGTACTATTAATTCACGCTTACAATAAAATTTTGGATCGCTAATCAAGTGATGGAAAACTTGGGAATTACTTTAGTGAACATAATAATTTGTCTTTTCGACACATTTGGATGTGTGTCGCAATGTTTAATTTACAATTAGTGTTCTTATTTTATTTCACGAGATTCAATTAGAGGAAAAAAAAAGCTTTTTTTTTTAAGAATCAACTCATTAATGATTGATGATTCAACTAAATATATAATATTTTAATTAAAGATTTGACTATTCTATACAAATTTTTATTTATTGAGGAAAAAAAAGTTCAAAGATCACAAATACACGAGATGGTTCGAATGGAAGAGAAAAGACACGAAACTTTTAACTCTTATTCTTTGATCTATGCCATAAAAATCAATGCTAGGATCAACTTAATTATGATGAAGTTATTAAAACTCAAAAAATCAAACAAAAAATATGTGATAAAAATTATTTTTACACTAAAATCAAATCACTACGGTTAGAGGTAAGGAATGCAATAATATTTACGTCCTCACACTCGTCGGAGAAGATTACTAGAATTTTGACAACTATTTATTTTTTCGACAAAAAAGGCAAAGAGTACTCTCGACCTCTAGAATTTCCTTTTCTACATTTCTATCAAAAATTTAATAGTGGTCAATAAGATATTCATGACGAGTCAGTAGCTAAATATTATTCGTATACATGCATGCAAAATGTCGCGTTGATCTAAGTTTGTATATGAGATTCATTGACTTTTGTATTTTCACATACACATGGGGTGAGAATTCAAACCTACTGCTCATAAAATGTACACACTAATGTCTCTCACTAGAGTTATGTTCAGGTCAAACTGAATATTCTTAATATTTTACATCGAACACGCTCTCTTACAACTTCATTATGAATAGATCAGAACACGTATATAACGACTTGAAAATTCGACATTCACCCGCTGGAATATACATGTGTTTGCCCATAATTTAAACATTGGAATAAAAAAGTTGCCACAAGAGGAAGGTAAAAGAAGTAGGTTGAAAATTGATATTGGGGTTGATGAAGGTGCAAGATTCGAGCAAAAAGGTTGTCTTGTTTGAAGAAGGTATGGAGATGAACAGAGAAAAAATCATAAAGAAAAAAGAAGAAGAAAATAATTAGGTAATTTAGGGCTACTGTGGGAAACTACTGTTGTTTATAATAATAATAATTCATGTTCTTTTGGACATGAGTGACTACAAACTCCAACACAAACATCCTTTGGAAGAACCAAAGTTTGTGCAACTTCAATTATTGAAGGCTTTTAAAGTAAAACCAATTAAAATAAAGGAAAATAATTTTACTGTTGTGAAAAAAAATGTCTTTACAGTGAATCTATCTATAGTTTGTGATATGATTGATTTGATTTGTGTCGTTTAAACTTTTGAGTTTTTGGAAATTCTTATGCTTGACACTCAAAGTTAAGTTGTTGTTGCAGTGGATGGATGGAAGGATAAGATACAATTAATTGAAAGGAAATAACCACGTGTAGATTAATAAATGGGTTGAGGTCGGTTTGAAGTGTGTGTTATTTGGGTAAAATGCAGCGCAATAGATGACCCTCTCTTGTTAGGATCTGTGTGTACTCTGACTTTAGCTCGAACACTCTAAAGATGAGGAGGAATGGCCTTTGGAAGTAGAGCTTAGCTCCGTTCCGACCTAGAAAAGATTATGATCGGTTGGAAATCTGCTGATTTGTCAAATGGTTAAAAATTTGTTGAATGACAAGTATAGCAGCCATTGTGACGGAGTCATGATTCCCAAGACTCCCATTATATAAAAAGCAGAGTCCTACCTTCTCAAAAGTACACAATCTCGTATATTCAACTTCTATTCGGCTTGATACCAGCTCAAATTAAGTGTTAACCTAAGCTTTTGGGTGCATGTGGCCAAGCACCACACAAATACGGTACAAGGTTCTGTTTGCAGGTTGTTAATGGACCCACGTCATATATATGTAGGATCGTTGCTGACATGTCGCCTCTACCAGAATTACACATCAACARTGCATACAAAATTAAAAAGTTCAAATTCTATTATAATATATATCTCAACTTTTACCTATTTTCACACATGGTTAGMCTTCATTAAATCAAATGRTGATGTGATATTRAAATATATTTTATTAATTATAAAGCTGAGAATTACTTGTTTGAAAAAAATTCCTTTTTTTGGAAAAGTTACCCTTTGCAAGAAAAAGAGAATCTCATAGTTTGAGATAGTGTGCAAGAAAAAAAATCTAAGAAAGGGTAAAAATAGCTCTCAAACAAGCCGAGAAACAAGGACAAAGTAAAAAAGGAGAACAAACCTATAATAAAGTAGAAGAAAGACCGATAGAAGCATACACATAAACACAACTTACAAACCGAGAAAGAAAGGACACTCAAATATAGAAAGTTCAAGGAAAAAATTCTCATGTCACAAATCGACTGTCGTGTATGATAACCTAATTACTCTCTCAACATAATCAAACTTGTAGTAATTTATTCAAGTCACGATTATAAGTTATAAATATATATATTTTTAATGTCAACCTAAGTTTAGCTCAACAGTAATTGACATATGTCTTTAATCAAGAAAATTCAAATCTTCTTCCCCACCGTACTTAAAAAAAAAAAAAATATATATATATATATATTTCTAGCAAATTCAAAATACAAAGAGGGTGGGTCGGTAGGAATTAGTTGTAATCTAATCTTAAATTTAGAAGAAGTACAAAAAGAGAGAAGAAGTTACCAAAATTTTAATTTTTAGGACAAAAGAAAAAATAGGGTAGAGTACAGTACATTGTTATTCGATGTCAAATTAATGAAAAACCCGGAATTCACGGGTCGGGAAAACCCGGAATCCCCGGGTCGGGTCCTTTTCCCCTCTGATTTCCACTCCTTCCGCGCCGACAGTTCAAAATTTTCTTCTTTAACAGAGATCCCTTCTCCTCCACTCACATTTTGCCACGTGGACCGTACGGACGACATGATCTGACGTGGCAGCACGGGGTTCACCAAAGAAAGTCAAACCTCTTGTTTCCATCAGGATAGATAATAGATGCACATGCATGCACCCACACCCAATTTTCCATTTAAAAAAAATATTAAAAAGAAATATAAATTTAATTGTTTTTTTCTTTTTTAAAGAGTGAATAGATGTGTGAAAAGAAAAGAAAAAGGAAGGCTTAATATTTGTGATGAATAAAACTTGAAGGGAAGAATGAAGAACAAAATCTGACAGAGGAAGATTCATAAATAAAGAAGGGAAAGCAACAAGTGATTGATGGATTTGAATGTGTTACCAACAACAAGCTTCCTCTATTTATGTATAGGCTTCTTTTTCTTTTTATTAAAAAAATATTTAATTTACTTTCCTTACTTTACCCCTCCCTTTTTTTTTCTCTTTTTTGAATAAAGCTTCTAAAAAAGGAGGCTAGAGGGATAGATTTGGACATTGGGATGAATTACTTTTTTGTTCCTTTTATTAAAATTTTTGTGTTTGTGAGTAGCATTGAGTGTATCAAACAATTGATACGGTGGTGATGTAGATTAACGTGAGATGAATATAACTAATCCAATACTGTTATTTCGTAAAGTTATATATCTTCCCGTAAGGATGGAATTAAGTTTTCTTTAAAGTAAAAAAGATAAAATTAACACGTACTACTTCAAATACATGTGAGTGTATCTTTTGTTTTAGAATGTGATTAAATAAATTTCTTAGTAATATATCTTTATCTTAATTATTTTAGAGACATTTGGTTCACGGATTGAAAAGTATAAGAGTTTTTAGTTTGAGATTGTTAAACATGAATTTGCACACCATGTGTTCAAATCATACAAACAAATGAATATTAAAAGTCAAGTTTATTCAACATCTGTTGTGATTTATGAATTTACAGTTTGCAAATGTTAAAGCTATGGTTTGAGATGTAGGATTAAAAATAATTCATAAACAATCTCGTAGTTTAAGATATCTACATATTAAATGTAGATTCGATTTTGAGCTGTCAAATATCCCTTAGAACGTTAGATATATATCCAATTTCAAAAAATCAATGAAAAATAGTAAGAGGAAAGCTCTCAACCATATATAGTGAAGTATATAACCATAAATCTAGGGTTTTATCTCTTTTTATTTTTGGGAACAAAATTGAACATGTTAAATTTTTAAATAAGCTTCCACATTTAATTTCCATATGGGTTCACTGTTGAGATTGATTGAACCCTTTTTTTTGTCTCTGAAAGAGACAACACCTTCAAGGTGCTTTCTTTTCATTGGATGGCCTATCACTATTGTTCTTCAATCGAAATCAAATTTATTCTAAAGAAATTTTTAAAAAATTAAAAAAAAATAAATAATAAAAAAGCAATCTTTCCCTATTCATTATATTTACAAAGAGATGTATATAACTTTTGGAGGTAGAGAATGAAAGTATGGTCTATAATGCAATCAATTGTTTTTTCTAAAATCAAATTTGAAAATAAGATGCGGAAAGCGCCCATATAGAAAAGTTTTATGTAGATATTCTTTGAATCGCTCAAATTTGAGATCTCAAAGTAGATGATATCCTTAAAGTTTTAAGTAGACTTGTTACTACATCGATGAGGAGACGATCCTTTACCATATATTTATTCCTTTTTTCTCTTAAATTTTTGAAAATTCTATTTTAGTTTTTAAACTTTATACCATAAATGATTTTAGTCATTTTCCATAGATTTTTTTGAATTATTTAATAAAAACCTAATAAATTAGAAAAAAATATTTTGTTCATTTTCCAATCAGTATAAACAAAATTTAAAGTGGCACCTAAGAAAATCATAGAGTTGTATTTGAGATGTCCTCAAAATTATATCAATTTTTTATTTTTAAGAAAATGTTGATTTGGGATAAATGGTAATTTCATTAACAATCATGATCACACAACAAGTTAGAGAGTTCAAATGATGCAGAAAGTCAACTCAATTATTGACCAAAATTTCAAATTTTAAATTCTAAGTTTGGTGTAAAAATATAATAGTTTGAAGGTACAAATCCTAGTTCCTAGGTCATTGTTCGAATTCTTTATCATTTTTTATTTTTCAAAAGAAAAAAAAAGTTATATATGCAAAAGCAAACTAATAAAATAAGATAAGTTTTTTCTTTTAAACCATCAAATATATTTTTCCAAACAATTGAATTAAATATATAATTTCATCAATAATATCCATGCCACTTTTAAAATTTCATCTCCTATTATCTCATTAAATTAAATGTACAAATTGATAGTTTGAAAATAAAATACATTTTATTAACTGAATTGAAACTACCTCGTGATTTAATTTTTTGTTACCTATAAAGTAAAAAAAAGTTTACCCCACTTTACATGTATTCTTGGTTGAAAATAATTAATACATAAAAGAATGAAATCAAAATATTCAAAAGGGTCATAAACAAAATGGAATATAAAAAATACATCTAAATTTATAATTTAACCATTTTTAATTGAGTAAGCGGTTAATATATATATATATATATATATATATTAGCTTTGGTTTTTTCTAGTTCATATATTTTCAAAACATCTATTTTGGTTCTTGTATATTTTGAAAACGTCCATTTTGATCCATGTATTTTTAAAAAGTGACTATATTAATTCCTTCATCTTCATTTATCTCATTTCTTTCGATRAAAATTATGTAACTCACTAAATTTCTTGAGATTTAGCCACCAAAATTTTTAAAGTATATTGATTAAAATAAATAAAAGTTGAAAATGCATTTATCAAAAAGAGTATTTTAATCTATATTAAAAATATTTTTTTTAAGAAACTATTTGGTCTGAAAAGGTGAAACGGTTGTTTTTTGAAAGCATGAAACAGTTTTTTTACAAGTTAGCGAAAAAAGAGGAAAGACAACAATAACAAAAAGTCCGCATGTTACCTTTTTTTTCCCCCTCTCTCTCTCTCAAAAAGTGGTGCATTTAATTTGTATGTAGACAATAGCTCTACAAAATAAATTAAAAATAATAATAATAATAAAGTTGGAAGTGGAAGGTAACTTTCGAAAATCAACTCCACTTTTTTTACTTTTTTACTACTTTATTTCTACGCAGTTCCAGTCGTCTTGTTTTTGAATTCCCATTTTATTTTACCAACAGTTTCTACGCCCTTCCTTTCCCGTTACTTTTCCCTGCCTTTTCAACGTCCTTCACTTTCATTTTGTTTTTCTTTTTTCGTTATAAATTATAAATTTGTTGAAAAAAAATCATATTGATGCAGGATTCTGCACAAGGTGACACATTAATACTTGAGTCGAGGTGGACTCTAGACCTGCTTAGTGTTGTGGGCATGCTTGTCCAGGGTGTGTTACCCATGACCGCATGTCCAAACCATCCTCACCACTCGCTTTCCTTTCATGTCTTTAAAGCTTTCTAGTGTAATTTTCTTGTATCGGGTTTTTGGGGTTGTAGGTGGAAGTTGGCCGAGCGGCTTTGGAACTAGGTGTGTATTAGTAAGATATGTAAGCACGCCAAATTTCAAGCCAATCGGAGTTCACACGGGCCCTGTAGGCTACCGAGTGACTCCTCGCCACTTAGGACGTCTACACCTGCCACACCAAAAATGTCTTATAATGTACCTTAGGGGGGACCAAGTAGTCATCAAACCTCCCCCCGACCAAGTGTTGTATACTTTCTTGCAATCAAAGCTTTCTTGCATCCAATGTCTACAATGCTTGTTTTAAAGATGTTTTCAACTGTTTTTCTCTCTCACGTTTTCTAAAACCAATTTTCTCCTAAAACGTGAGCGGAGGCTAGACCCACGACCGAGATTGTCCGCAACTTACAGTTTTTCCCGGCTGACTTGCTCGTTTGAGCTAGAGCAAGTGCCGCACAATCGCTCGAGCTGCTTTGAAAAGGTGCGATTGTGACACTTAGCTGGCGACGTGCAATAGAACTTTATGTTGGTGTGATGCTCGTGTTGGAATTAATTAAATTAATTGATTAAATGAGTAATAATTTATGATAAATTATATGTACTACTATTCATGAGTAAAATAAGTTGTCTAATCATGGCCCTATGTAGTGTGGTCCGCTGGGCAAATACCAGCATGTTGATTCTAGGGGATTATGGAAAACTATAGAATTAACTTATAAATATACGATTATGGTCCCCAATATACTATGCTCCTTTAGTATCTTATTTCTCATCTTTGATCTAGGGCTGCATAATAGAGGAAGACCCAAACCACCTAGATATTGCTACAGGAATTTGGAATCTCAACTCATTCCAACTCATGAATTTAGGTAATTTGAAATAACTTATAGTTCTTTGGCCTACTACTCTCATGCATAGATCCTATATTAAAGTTTTTGTTTTCTAAGACCACGTAGATTTTGAACTCTAAGTTAATACTTAATCCAAGATAGTATTGAGCCAACTAAGTACGTAGAGACCGTGTACCTTTTCAAAGTAGGACATTTTGCTTATTATAAGGGAAGTAATGGAAAACCGTGCTTTGTGATTGCGGTGTCTGTATCTGTCCTTTTGTGGATCTTCTGTCGGCCATGAGAAGATCATCTACCAACATAATTGAAATTCTGTCAGTTATCAGTAGATCCTCTATCGATAAACTCTTTCTCTTCAGTTGGTGCCAAGCTAGACTTCGCCTTAGGCATATTTGTCATGTTGCTCATCGTCCTGAACGTGAAGCTTGGACACTTGTTTCAAGGCAAAAAGGTCACTTATACACTTCCCCTCACCGAATCGATTACATTTTTAAAGCCATGAAAAACATACCAAAGTAATTACGAGGGAGCTAGCTTAACTAATACAAACAAAGACTAATTTTTAAGAATGACTTTTTTAATTTACAAGATTTACCTTAACAAAGTAACACATATGAGCCAGTAATATTTATTAACTTAATTTATTTAAAAATAAAAAACAAAAAACAAAATAGTTATGAAATCAACGCACTAAATTTTGATTTTGATTTCAATAAGTCTCTTTTGTTTACATTATTTACTTAAATGTTGATGTGATATACTGATTACACTAAATAAGCGATTATTTTGATTTTTGCATTCTCATGGAGGACACTAACTAAACTAGATTTTAACTATGGTGATGAAAAAAAAAATTGATGAAAAAAAATTGATGGGTCTATTGGGTCGAATCATTTTAAAACAAATTTTGTGTTGGCCAGCACATATATACCGTCGGTTTAATAAGATGACCTAACCTATGGTCAGATCAAGTTAAATTATTCATCTTTTTAGTTCCACAAATATATCTGGTCAACCATATTAAATAACAAGTTAGTGATATAAGTTAATGTAACTTTAAACACATAAATGATAAATATATATTAAGGTGTAGGTACATAACTTGGTAAAATTTAGAACCTTTTAAATTGTCTATCAACTTTAGAAATAAAAAAGAATATGTAAATATATAGTAGAGTAATTTTTAGAGGGGAGGGAATTAAAGTAGTCATTTTTTCCAATATTAAAGCTGAATTTAGTATAGAATAAAAAAAAAAGGAAAAAAATTTAAAAAGCTGAATGTAGTACCCAGAGAAATTGCCTTATAAAACATTACCATACTTGTCTTGAAGGGTGTCTTCTTCCTTCATATAAATTAAGATAACATATTTATTATATTTATAATTATAAATAAAATTTTCATTTTCTCAAAACAAAAAAAAAATAATAATAAATTTTCCAATTTTAATCATCCTTTTTTTTTTTGCAAGATTTGTCTCCATCCTTCCCAAATTCTGAGACCAAACCCAACAAATCTTCTTCCCTCCTCAACCAAACAAAACCAAAATCCAATCAAATCCTCAAAAACATATAAATTAATAAAATTTCTTCAAGTGATAATTCGTTTCAAGTTAAATTATAAGTTGGACTTGAAATGTTTAATGTTGTGTCCGATTAACATCTAAACTTCAAAATATGTTTATAACAAATTTCTAATGCTTCAAATTTGTACTTCATAAGTCTTGAGATTTTTTATTTTGTGCTTTATAAATTCACGTCTTATGAAATAACAGACCCAAAATAAAATATTTAAGAAGTTATCCGTAAAATTTATGAAGTTATTATACACAAGACGCCAGTTAGACATTTAAAGTATGTTTTTTTAATTAAAAAATTCAAACACTTGACAACTATTTAAATGTTTTTTGTTTTATTTATAAACAGTTTATTTATTTTTTTATTTCTAGTTCTTAGTTTATTGTTCTATCGTAGGTATGCAACCCTATTATTCTTTATTTCAATGAAGAAACTGGAAATTTACTAAATGGGTCTTTTAAAAGTTAATTAAAGTCTTCGCCGCTATGATGAATCTTATAATTTCTAGGTGCAATAAAAACAGTAACACCACTCCAACTAAAATACCACAAAATCTAGCTAAGGTCGATCGAATTTACAACAGTATGAGCTAAGGGAAAAAAAATCTAAAATTTTTATTTGAATATTTTTGCAATTAGAGAGAAGTAATTGTACAGAGAAAGCAGTTGAAGAGGGGATGAATTTGATTTTCAGAGTGGAGTTTGGGTAAGATCAAACCAGATCTGCTTGAAAACTTTGATTATAAGATCGTGATATTCATCGGCGTTCAAGCAGAGATAACATGCAAGAAGATCTTCCAAATCCTTCGATCCTCTGATGTTGTTCTCCACGATCATCTCCACCATTGATTCTCTGAAGTCCTTTTGTGGGTCGTACGATGATTTCATGATCGCCAGGCTGTCCGACAGGCTCCGCCGCGACGACACGCTCTTCCGCCGCCCGATTCTCGGCGAGTGCACCCGGAGCCGGACGCCGCCGCCCGAATTCGTCGGGAATTTCCTCGTCGGACTCGTCGCCGTCGTCCTCTGTTTTGGTTCTTTTTTCTTCTGCGGCTTTGTGATGATCGGCGGCAGGTCGAGCTCCGGCGGGGAGTCATCCACGGCGGCGGCGGCATTGTCGGAGTACTTTGTCGAGACGTCGATTACGATGTCGCGGTCGAAGGTGACGTGGATTTTGTCGGGTTCCGGGGAGGTTTCGGAGGCTGACGTGGAGAATTCCGGCTGGGAGTCGGATTTGGTCCAGATGGATTCCGTCGTGGTGCGGCAGCTGCAGCCCACGGAGGAGGAGCTGAGTAATTTCGCCGCCGTCGACGGCCGGGAACTCGTTTGCCTTTTTCTCTGTTTCTGCTGCTTTGATGACGTTCTCGGCGGCGGCGGCGGCCGCGGAGGGGAATCAATGTAGAACCCATCGTTGGATTCGAGTTCTCTAGTGAAATGGTAAGACTTCCTCGAACGAGACTGCGGCGGCGGCGGTTGTTGCTTCTGTTTGGACAGCGGCGGTGGCGGTGGCTGCCGGTGCTTTTTTTTGGAATCAAAAGGTGATTGGATAATCGGCAATTTTCCTCTGCCGCCGCCGCCCATCTCCCGGAGCTTGTAAAACCAGGCGTTGGGAATCATGTCCGATAACCGGAACTTATGATTTCCCATCGGAAAATTTTCTCCCTCTAAAAATCAAGCCAATTTCTCTCTCCAAAACCTCCAATTTCTCTCTGTTTCAGACACGGCGGTGGGGGAGAGATAAAAAGGAGGAGAAATTCCTCAATTTTAGAATTGTTTGGAGGGAGGCGGTGGGGCCCACCGGCGAAGAAAAAGTGGGGATAAAGGCAAAAGGGTGGGGCCCACGTGGTGATTTTTATTTTTATTTTTTTCATTTTTGTTATTTTGTTTTAATGATAAAATGGGAAGGGAAAAGAAAGAAAGGGAAAAGAAAGTAATAAAATTTGATTTGATTTTAATTAATGACTCGCTGTAAAATAAGAGTGCTGCGGCTGGCGATGAAATTGAAATATATTTCGTGGTACGGTTTATTATATAATCAGCGACTTCCATTTTTGTTTTTAAATTTTTCTTTGAAACACCTTCTACGTGGCTCACATGCCATATAGGCCCCAAATTGCAAGAAAAAATTTGAGAAGAATTGGTAAAAACTAAAACGATGAAACTATTATTTTCTTTTAGTATAATAAATATGGGATAAATTTCAATTTTTATCCTTAAATCAACCAGTAGATATCATTAACTGTAGAGTTTATATCGATTAAATTCAACTATTGATTTGTCTCTATTCGTTTTTTAGTATAATAGGGAGTGAAGATTTAAACTTACAATTTTTAGATCTAAAGAATCTGTCCTTGACTAATTGAGCTATAGTATTTGGGTAATTATTTTATTTTATTTTTTGAATCAGAGTAATTATTCTTAAATTTATGAAATTGTTATAATCAAATTATACTCATGTAATTGCGAACAATATAAAAAAGAACCCTACAAGACTTATATCGAGAGAATTTAAATAAATTTGAATGATGTTATGGGAAGATCCAATCTAATTCCAACAAAGGTACAAGAGATTCAAAATAGGCTCGAGGTGGAAATGTTGGGATGTAAAGCCCAACAGATGAATAGAGGCCCGACACATAAAGGACGGGCGACCCAAGGTGTCCAAACCTAAAGGGCTAGGTTTCAGATTCAACCTTTATAAATAAAAGGATATGCTGAGCTCTAAATTACTCTGGTAAGTTGTCAACTTCCGATTCTAACTTAAGTATCGGACCTTGTGTGGCTAGTACCACACCAATATTCAGATTTATTTATTTTGTAAATCGACATCACATCTCTGTTTATTAATTAAGATTGGTGCAAGTGAGATCTTGAAGGCCAAATTTCTGCATCGAGATTATAACCATTTATTTAATTTAGTGGTTTTTTTCCTTTGCATTTTTCCTTAAAAAAATAATATTGGTCTTGATAATTAAAATTTCATTATATACATCTTTTCTTTTCTTTTTGGAAAAAATAGTGATGTTGAGTGGTCACTTATTTTGTCTAAAATCAAAATTGAGAATTTATTATAAACAATTATAATGAACTTTATTTTTATCACATGATATATTTATTATCTTTTGGGATAGCTTTGAAATTCTTATAATATTAACATTTCATTTTTTGTTTTTTTTTGGAAGATACTCTTGGAAATAACTTTAGCCTTAATTGACCAATACTTGAATTGGACATGAATTTGGAAAGTTTCCAAAATTGTTGAAATTTTATTGTTGCTTATAATTATAACTTTGATTGGCATTGACTGCTTCAACAATTAGAAAATTTTACAGGCTTCATTTTTGTATTTCTTACCATTTTGGATTCAAGCAATCCAATCCAAGCATCATGCTTTGTTTCCCTCACTTCTCTCTCTAATGCATCAATTTGTTCTTATTGAAAGAGTTTGAGAAGTTTCTTCTTTGTACAAGTATATATGTTAGGTTGGTATTACATCATAAATGAGGACGTAATTCAAACCTGCTATCCATAATAGAGGGGTACATAAGAGATCTAATCGTTTAAGCTATATTCAAATTAGTTGCAAAAGATATATTGAATTTGTAAGGAGAATGCAGACAAAGTCACATATTGGCTAAGGAAAGAAGTGATTCAATAGACGACAATTATCTCCATTGGTTTGAGACCTTTTAGGTGAAACAAAAAGCAAGTACCGTTGTCTTTAACAAAGTATATACCCTTATATATTCTTGAATGTTGATGATTATTTGAAAGAAAATCGACATTAAACTAATGATCGAATGAATGATAAGAGTTGCTTGAAAGGATTTATCTACCAAGGGAATTCGTATAGATTTCAAAAAATTAAGTCAAAATTAAGAACTAGGTTCATTTGGATGAACGAGCTTTTTTAGTCTCAAAACTCAAAATAATAGAATGAATGTATCTCACGAGGGGACCTCTCTATACATTGAAAAATCGTTTACTTGCATGATATGGTCCCCTAGCCATAGCCACATATCTGTTGTACTCAATATGCGTAATTTATGTTGGATTTGATCTTTTTGAAAGTTACTAGACCTAGCGAAAAAGAACTTTTAGGGTCCGTTTGGTAGCGTTCCCGTTTCTTGTTCTCGTTTCCAAATTTTATTAAGAAACTTAAGCATTTTGCAACTAAACATGTTTCTTGTTTCTCATTTTTTTGGAAACATCCTCAAAATTGTATTGAAATTTTGGAAACAATCAAAACAAGTTTATTGTACTCGTTCCATTTCCAATTTATTGCAATATATAAATATAAATATTATTTGATCATCATTGAATTCATAGGTATTGGACTATACAATTATATTTTTCTTTATTAAAAATGAAGAAACGTAAACAAAAAACAGAAACGTTACCAAACGGGCCCTTAACATTTGCGCAAGAAAGCAAAGTCGAAGTTCTATAGGTAGCTGTCATATAAATAGTAGCTTCCCTGTCCTACTTTGAATCAAAAGAAAGGCGATATTCTTTGATTACTTAACTTTATATGTTTTGTTTTCCTACGGCAATAATCTTACAATACTCAAAACTATATTCATGATTAAAAATAGGTTGACAGATCACAACTTCACGGAATATAGAAGATAAATTATTGAAGAGGGACGTTTGACCAGCATCAAATCTCCATCCAAAGTTAGACATTTGATCTTATAAGCTCCAATTTGAGTACTAAAAAGAGTAAGAAGTTATTGCTCACTCCTCCATTATTATAAGAAATTGAACTTTATGCTAAATTTTGATATTATATTTGCTCTATTAATTTCTTTTTCTTCCATGTGGTTGAATAACCCTTTATTTTACCAAAACTAAACAAAATTTGAGTGACCCATCATAAAATATGGGAAAATCAAACTCAAATAATATGATTTTATATTTTTGGTTGGGTTTTGATCAAGTCCTCCACTTTCTCTTCAAAGGCTTTAATTTTCTTTCCTTTTCCCATCTATTTTCCCATCTCCCAAACAAGGATGTGTTTGTATCATAAATGTAAAACCAAAAGACAAAAGAATTGTGTTGCTCCTCTTAGTTTGTCCCCATTCCAAGTCCAGCCCATGCTTTGTATAATGCCTCAATGCCCAAACAAGCCAATGACAAGACACATCATCAATTTTAACCAATTTTTTTCAATTTTGTAATATCAAATCTTTTTA
Organism: Momordica charantia; assembly: GCF_001995035.1. Next base: position 1,258,360 of record NW_019104517.1, on the reverse strand, counting down.
AATTGATGGATAAAGTTAGTACTTTCTCTAAATTAAGGTATTTGACAAGGAAAATTTAATTCTTTTAATTTGCTTTTTAATTCGATAAGTATAAATTCTAATATCATGTTTAGGCACTGTAGAACTTAGAACATAGTTTAATCGGTTAAAACATGAGTAATTTTGCCTCCATATTTATAAAATTATATTCTAAAGATAATGTAAGCCCATCCATTAGACCCAAAAACTTTAAAGCTTGAGCAAAGGTAAATTTAAGTGACCAAAAAAAAATTACTCCTAAACATGAGAAGTTGTATCAATTTTCACTATAAATTTTTAATTTCATCAAACTAGGTGAAATTAGACAACCGTTGCAATTTTACCATGTATTCAATGTCGTTAATTCTAACCAGTAATTTTAATAAAAAAAAATGTAAAGACTTCAAAAACTCATTAATTTTATAAAATTAAGCTTTGTACAAGATTAGATTTGATTCATGTACAAAGCTACCATTAAATAACTCCGCTAAAACTATAAATTTCAAGAAAAAGAACTCAATCTAATGTTGTTGTTTTTTTTCTTGATTATTGAATAATCCTACCAATTTCATACTAAAGATAGGTTTTGTATTACATTTTAACATACATGAGACTATTTTTTCAACAAAAATCTATTACAATGAAAAAATTGCAATACTTTCTAATGTTTAAGATGAAGATTGTAACATTTATCCAAACTTAATAGGTACAATTTGATGAAATTGAAAGTTTGGAATAAAAATTGATATTTTTTCTATATTTAACTTCCATTTGATAACAATTTTGTATTTGGCTTTTTATTTAAGTAATATTTATTTACTAATAATTTTTCATTGCCTTTTGGTATACTTAAAAAGAACAACGTTTTTCTTCAAAATTTGACCAAACTTTAAAAACAAATTAAAGAAAACAATTCAATAATAATATTATTATTTTTTAAAATTAGTCAAAATTTCAAAAGCATAATTGTTATATTATTAGTATATAATGTATAATACCTACAATTCATTCTTTAACATTAATTGATTCCAAGAATCCAATGAGATAGCACGTAATATAAACCAATTCAAATAAACCTGCAACTTACGTACAATAAGAGATGTAAAAGTAAGCTATGTGAATTGAATTTAAGATCTACAAATAAATAATTATAGAATAAGGTATTTAGATTGAATTGAAGATATACAAAATAGGGTACATGGTACACTCAAAAGGTAAAAGGTGAAAGAAAATGAAGAAAACACATGTGTGAATGTGGATAGTTTTTTGGCACAGGCAAGTTCAATTGGGTTTGGGGGAGACATTCCCTCTTACCCTTAAAACCCAAGCCACTTGCCCCACAATTTTCGGCACACATACCCCTTACAAACATTCTACGACCATTGGTCCCAGAGAGATAATTGTACGTTCTCTTCTTAAGAGGATCGTCTGTCACCTGTGTTGATGAATACATTATTTAGATTCGAGAATAGATATTCAAATTCCCGTGCTTGTTTGATAGTAGTGTAGGATGTTTACCTAACAATACCTAAACATCTCAAGATCCTCGAAACTAGAGCATTCAATACAATATGGGTTATCTTTATACCAAAATTTTCCTTCTTTGTTGTGTAATATATGGGATAAATTTTATTCATATCCACATCAATGTAAAATTATTAGGTGTATAAACACACAGCACTTGTATTGGCTGTTATTTTCCCAGCACATAAATGGTCCAAATGCTGCAAAAGTGTGATAGGCCCATCATTGTACAGCCAAATAGAAGACACTTTTTGATGTGTTTGGACCATGATGGGCTTTAAAAGTCGCCGAGGTCAAGTTATACTCAATATTTCACAAATGACTATCATGTCAATTTGTCTGTTTTGGACCTAGTTCTCCCGTCTTTCTTTTTTGTTTCACCAAAAAATCTCATAATTGTCCTTTCTTATATAACATGGATCACTCTTTTCTCTAATCAATGTTAGACTTTTTTTACAAACCCAACACAATAAAAGAATTTTTTTATGATCAGTTAAAATTTTTACAACATTAAAATTTTATGGATTATGTTATATATACATATTTTCTAACTCATCCATCGCTACGTATACAATATAAAATCCCCAAATTTGAACCAACTAATTAGAACAACCAAATTAGTATAAACAATGTATGATGTATAATCTATATGACTACACTTCGGTTTTAAAATTTCAAAACCCATCTAACAAACATGGATAAATTTCCAAGCCCAACTCTGGAGAAACAAACGAGCCCCTGAAGAGTATCGAAATTGTATATGTATTTTCTTAGGAAGAGAATTAATTGCAAACTTGAATAAGGTAAATTAAGGCATTATCGAATTCCAATTCTACGTGTTGAACTAAAAAAATGATTAAGTTGAACAAAAACTCAACTAATTAAGTATATATTTTTGACTTTGATCAGGGTTTGCAAGATAACATCAGAAGCGTCAATGCATCGTCGAATAGGTGGCAGCTGCTCTCTATGTACTCTGTCTCTTATACACATCTCTGCAAGATAACATCAGAAGCGTCAATGCATCGTCGAATAGGTGGCAGCTGCTCTCTATGTACTTGTAGTTGAGTAAGGACTCTTTCCAATTGATTCTGAGTAGCTTTATCGAGATCAGATGTAAACAAACAATTTGGTTAATATACATTTTACTCTTTAATGTCGGAGTGTTTTTTCAATTAATCTTTAGTATTTAAATGTTTCAATTTTGCCCCTTATATTTTCACAATTTTGAATTATACTGCTTTTTAGCTTGCTCCAACATAAAACTTACATAAATTTAGAAGAGGAGGGAGGCATGTCCAAAAAGAAAACTTCTTAGAAGTTGACAGAAAATTTTTATTTTTCTTCTCTTTTTTGTGAATTCACAAAATATCATCAACGATCACATCTAAACTTGTTAACATATAAAAAATACCCAAATATTAGTGACAAAAGTATTAGCCTTAATAATTTTAATAATATATACCACCTACAAAATTAATTAGAGCAATCCAAAATGAAAAGACGTTTTATCAATTGATGGAGATACAAAATCACATGAAGATTACAAAAATAAGAAATCATTAGCCAAGAATTTGATGTTTGAAACTTTCTATATGTTTTGAGATTCAACATACAATAACAATGTGCAAACAAAATATTGAAAACTCTATTTTCGGCTTTTTCTTTTTTCTTTTAATTTATTTTACAAACCATTTCCTTTCAAAAAAAAAAAATTAAACAAATGAAAATAACATTACATTTACAAACAAATGTGCAAGAATTTTGGAGAAAAACCTTCTCTTCTAGCTATGAACAGTTGCTCCTCTTGATGAACTTACAATGGACTCGCCGCCGATTCTCGACGAAGTAACGGTCATCGAATCTCCTCCGACG
>NW_019104517.1:1229123-1253908 GCF_001995035.1 Momordica charantia | reverse complement strand
GTTGCCACGACGACTGGGTCCTGCATTAGGTCCAGGCTTATCGGGCACCTGAAGTCCGCCGGCAAAGCCAAATCCGATATGGAATCCTTGCGCCGGAAGCCGGGTTCCGGCGTCGACGCTCCGAACAGAACGCATTTCGCGTACCTCACGAGTCCGATCATAGCACTCACATCGGATTTCGATTTCTCGTCGATTTGATTCTGAACTTCGTCCTCGAGATTCTCGATTTCCTCTCTGCAACTCGACGAATCGCGAAGATCGAGCCTCGAGAAGATCTCGGATAATTCGGAATGATCGGGGACGATTTCGTCTCTGATCCGATCGATCGTGTTGGAGACTCGGCGTCGGAGATCTTCGTCTCGCGGATCGACGAAAGCGGTTGATTCCGAACATTGATTTCTCAAGAGGTAGAAAATTTCTTCAACATCTTCAGTCAATCCAGCGTCCTTGACGGGGAAAATATCCAGTAGAGTGGACAAATCGAGAGTGAGTTCGTGGAAATTACTGGCGACGGATTCGTTCTGAGTGAGGAGCCACATCTTGCTTCCATTAGAACAGTCTTCGATCAAGGTCTTGATTCTCTGCAAGACGATGTACATTTCTTCGAGGCAGAGGGAGGCGGAGGCGGAGAAGGAAACAATCCGGTTGCGGCGGAGATCGTAGAGAAAGATCTCGAGCAATCTGGACTTCCGAATCAGCGAATTGGAGTAGCGTTTGAGGAGAAAGTGAAGCGGTTTCATGGCGGAAATTTCCTGGCAGAGGGCGAGGAGCGATTCGAGGAGAATGGAGGCGGAGAATTTGGGGGAGACGAATGCCGCCGCCGAGGGCCGCCGTTTCCTCGGTGGGAAAGAATGGGGAGAAACCGCCATGGATTTGTAGCAGAAAACTCGAGGAGGGGACGAGAAAATTGTTGTGCAAAAGAATCTTTATCCAAACAGTGGCGTGGAGAAGAAACTTGCGAAGAACAGAGAGCGGAGCGGTGAGGTTGTAGAAAAAAAAATGAAGAGGAAAAATAAATGGGGGTTTTAAGAAAATAAAAAGAAGGAATTAAAGAGGCCATGTTTCCCATTATTGTTGGTTTTTGACTTTATTTTTTATTTCTCTTTTGAACTAAGAAAAGGTCCCTTCAAGTTGGCTTAGGCCTACGCGCAGTTGATTATTATAAAAACAATTTAAAAACTATTTCTGTAAATATACTTTACTCTTTAAGTTATTTTGGTTAATAAATTTTATACACCATGTTATGCGAAGATGAAACTAGACCCAATGCATCACAGGTCCCAGACGTGACCATGTCTTGGGGGACAACAAGTTCTCGACGCTAGGTTTTCGTGCTCTGCCAATAACCCATTTGATGAGCCAACTCCCATTTTCTTGTTCCGTTCGACTCGCAATAGTGGTATCTCCAAAATCCAAATTATTTGAGAATAGAAGATATCCTTGTCGACCTTAGGGTTTTGACATCTATAAATAAGGAGAAACCTCACAATTGAGATACACACTTCACATTAAACCCTGATTCTGATTTAAGTATTGGAGTGTGTGTGGCTAGCACCACATTGGTGTTCCAATGTAATCTCTGTCGAATCCCTCTTTTTATTCTCAAAGGTGGGGCAAAATTTATAAATCTCAAAACGTCAAGTTTCTGCATCAACACACCAGTAAACTTTATAATACAAATTTATGAATAAAATTAATGCATGGAGTGTCATAATAAAATTTTGATAGAAAAAATAACATAAAAATGAAAATTAGGAGACCAAATTATTACTTTTTCATGATTACTTTTAAAAGTACAGGATGAAAATAATTTTTTAAAAAATATAAAAACTAAAATAGAAATTGAAAATATAAAGGTTAAAATCGATAATCAACCAAAAAGAAAGAATTAAAATCGATCCGACCAAAATAATATTTAAATTTGAAAATAAATAAATAAATATTAAGAAGTTAAGTTATTTTGAAGGGTGAAAGTTGAAGGGAAAAAAATGAAGAGAGATTAAGTGGAGATTGGATTGGATTAGAGAATGACAAATCGAAGACGGCATTTCCATAGCAGCCGCCGATTGAGAATGGTAACGTTTTATTTAATTATTTTACTTTTTTTTTAATAGATTACTACAATTGACAACTTATTTGAAAATTATTTTTTTTTAATGGAAGATTTTGAAAACTTCTTCGTATTTTTGTATAGGAATAGTAGCCCTCGTGTAAAAGGCTAGGAGAGGATGATCCACGTGGCTGACTTGCAAGCTTACTTTATTTATCTATTTATTTTGCTGATGATTTTATTTTTAGCTTTTTACAAATAGATAAAGGGTTGACCATTTTTATGAGATTTAGAAAAAGAACAAAAAATCATCATTAGAAACTGTTTTTCAATGAGTTAAATTATAAATTCATTCTCTCCATCATGTTAAATATATATATATATATATATATATATATATAATTTTTTTAAATCTTATTTTTATTTTTTAGATTGGACTAAAATTTAAATATGTTTGTGAAAACTTACTAATGAAATGGTTAAAAACAAGCTTAATTTTAAAAAGATAAATTTAAAAATGAAATAGTTGCCAAATGGTCCCTAAGCTTTTAATTTTGATTTGACTACGTGTATATTGTTAAAATTATTATCCTAGTTCTTAATGTGATATTTTAATTATATTAAAAGTAATGATAGAATATGACACGACATAGCAGCGTAGAGTAAATAAGACAATTGGATAAGATAATGACATATCAAAAAACTCAATAAGACATGGTAGAAATCAAAATTTATTTTGAATTGACTTTTTTCACCCTTACCCCTTCTTCTTTTAATAAGTTGTCAAATCTATCACTTGTTAGTTCAATTGGAGTCTCATCAAATAAATATTTATCATAATTCAAATTTAAAATCTACGAACATTATTTAATATGACTAAACAATTTAATTTTAGTAAGCAAGGTATATACTTGGGACTTTATTATTACCTTTTCAATTTAAAAAAAAAAATTATCTTTCAAGTTGGGCAAATGTAAGGGTGTGAAGTTAGAATTATTTTCCGAAATTAGCAAAATAACTGGACTTTTTTAATTTTCCAAATAAACGAAGTAAAAAATTAGAGAGATTTTAATATTTTATTTTATTTTTATATGGTTTGGTAGAGAATTCAAACACAAGGGGCTGTTTGGGAAATTTTTCATATTAATTTGGAAAGGACAGCCAGATTGTGGGTGGGATTGTCGGCCGTCGCCCATATGTTAAAATTAATAATTAAATACATAAAATAGTTTCGTCAGCCGTTTTTTTTTTTCTCTTTTTAGGACATTTTCCAGCTAAGCGCTTTTGTAAATCAACTTGTTCTCTCTCTTTTTACGAATTTTTTTTCCACTTTCCTTCAATTTGCGAATTAGAGAATTGATAAATATTGTAAAGTTTAAAAAATTACCTTGCTTTTTTTTTTTTTTGCTAAAAATAAATGGATAAATCATATTACCTGACATGTGTCACCAACTAGAATCATTAGAGATGATTAGAAGAATTGGATAAGTACATTCAACTCGACAAGTTCTTTTATCTCGACATCCGAAGTCGAGCCGAGTTACATTCTACATGCCGGCCTACCTATATTACGTACAAGATAACAGATGACAGACATGTTCTCCAACATGATAGCTTGATCCTTCGTACTTCGACATGAGTAACCGCGGGCGCAGACGCCAATGGCAGACATGTTCTCCTACATGACAGTTCGATCCTAGGTTGTCAGGAGCTCGATCGCCTCTGTAAATAGAGAGCCCCAGCTTTCATACCAGATACTCGAAATATATTCTCTCTCGAATATAAACTAGATTGTGTAGTGACTAGAGCGTCAAAGTGAAAATAAATCTTTCGTACTCAGTATATACTGTCCGAACTTTGTGGATTCGAGTTGGGTCGATTTCACGATCAAACATGAAACATTTATTTAAGTTTAAGGTCTAATTTATTGTGAGATGGAAAGTTTAAAGGTAAAATTTGATTTTTTTTGTTTTTGGATAAGAAAAGTGGGCTTTAAAATCAACTTTTTGGGGGATTTCTCAATTAATGATGTTTGAAGTATTCTGTTTGGGAGCCGGGAAATTGCCGGGGAAAAAAGGAAAAGTATTTGGAGAACAAAAAAAAAAAAAAAGACAAAATTTATATTTGCGACCGCGACTTTCTTTTATTAAGAATAATTGATCGGACATTTTCATGAGGGTTTTACCGGGTCGGGTTCGGAAGAAATGGGTGAAAATCGGAGCCGGCCATTTTTAGATTTCAATGAAGATTCAAGAATATTCAACTGTTCTCTCTCTAAAAGTTTGCATGGAGTCCACGTAGGGTCAACTAGCAGCCAAGTTGGTGAATTAGGAAAGATTTAGTTAATTAATTTGGACACTTTTCTTTCCTTTTTTCTAGAAAAGTAAATGGTAAGATAATGGCTCTTAATGCTTGGATTATTTATTTCAGATTAAAAAATAATACTTGTTTCTGTAATAATTTAATTCGTGTAATTTACGGTTAGTCTCTCATGAAAATTTTTGTTAAATTTCTTGTATATGTAGGTCAATAAATTATGAGTTGTTTATAAATTATGAGGAATAAATCGTTGTTTATAAAAAACCGACACTTAACTTTGATGAGATTTTTCATAGTACGAATTAAATTGTTGCAAATTTTAAACTATAATGACTAAATTGTTACAGAGTTAATGGATTAATTTGTTACCAATTTAAAAGTATAAAGATTAAATCGTTAAAACTTCAAAAACTAAATTAAGATTAAATCGTTAAAACTTCAAAAACTAAATTATTACTCAACGAAAGTAATGAAATATTTTTTTTAACCTTTATTTTATTCATTTCTTTCCCATGTGGGTAGGATTATTAATATGGTAATTTACTGTTCTCTCAAATTATGCACAAATTACCTATTAATTATAAGTTCAATGGATACCATTAAACTATAGAACTATATCTACACAGTGGTTAAAATTGACTAGAAATTCTTATAAGAGTTACTATAATTAATTGAACAAAAGTAGTTATCGTTTAGTTCGACATATTGGTTGGATATATATGTAAATTACCGTCGAACAATACTTACTTTTGCAGTTTAAATATTAATTTTGATTCATGTACTTTCGACTTCGTTAGTCTATTTGGGTCTTCGTACTTTCAAATTTGGATCATTTTAGTTCATATACGTACTTTTAAAATCTTTGTTTTGGTCCATGTACTTTTAAAATCTTTGTTATTTGTAAATTTAGGTAGACATTTTGTTGTTTTAATTTGGAGAAACTTGTATATGTTTTCAATGACATATATTGTTTAATGAAATTTGTATTATTATCTAAGTAATTTTGCAAGTTGAGCGTTTTAAATTTAGCGACGAATTTTGATGTCGATTAGACTTTTGTGTTGACTTTGCATAATAAGGACCATTAAAACGAAAAAACAAGGAAAACATGCAAATAAGGAAAATTGTAATAGAAAATATGGTCAGATGCGACGAAGGCATTTTCGTCACAGAAGGGCAAATGCGACGCAAAATATTTACGTCGCATATGTGAAGAAAACGAGCTTTCGTCGCCAATATGCGTCGAATGCTGGTTTTAGTCGCTTTACATCTTCAGAGACTCAATTTTAGGCGTGAAAACTGCGACGAAAATTTTTTCGTCGTCGATGCTCTTCAGCGAAGAAAATTTCGTTTCAGCGACGAAAAATTATTGTCGCTGAAACCCCTAATTGTTGTAATGGTTCATTTATTTTTATTTTTATCTTATTTCTTTCCATCTCAATTTTAGCATGATATTTAACTTAAAAAATTTCTTGAAATATCATAACGAAATTTGTATTAAATGGTTTCTATTGTATAAAATTTATATTAAAATTAGACAAATTTAGGAAAAAAAATAGTCAACATTTTACAAGTACATGAACCAAAACATACATTTGGAAAGTATAGAGACTAAAAATAAACCAAAATTGAAAATATGTGAGTAAATATAATGTTTTGAAATTACAGGAATCAAAATAAACTAAAGTAAAAATTATCGGAATAAAATAGTATTTAAAATTATCATTAAATATTTTTTGAATTTCAAATTTTTGTTTCGTTGCAATTTTAAAAAATATAGCTGAATTATCCATGAAAACCTGAGATTTCTAACAATTAGATTCTTGGAAGTACAGAGATGGATTAAATTAAACTTTTGAAACTTTAATTTTAGCCACCTACCTAAATTACAAAGTTTTTTTTTTTTTTTGGAGTGTGGTAATCAAGCCTTAAACTTAAAATTAAAATAACATAATCTAATTATGCTTAGAAAATTAGACTTAGAATTATTTATAAAAGAAAAATAAGTAATTATAATTAAATATTTCTTGAACCATAAAGATTGTTAAGATTAAAACTTTCAAATGTAGCCAACAAAATGTAAGCTTTCAAAATTCTTATTTTAACATTTAAACCTTCAAAAGTTAAATTTAAGAAGATTTGAAAACCATAATATTGACTACATTTGGAAAATTATATTGGACTACAGAAGGATCGTTTTAAATTCATTCACAAAAATTATTGATCATTAATTGATTGATAAAAGGTTTTGTTCAATCTCGGTTTTTAGATCGTTGTGTTGACAATGGACAAAGACAAACCTTCAAAATATACTTTTTGACTAATAAAATCAAGTTAATTTATCTTGAATCTGTGTTTATTTTGGTCTATATACTTTCAAAACGTCTATTTTGGTCTCTGTATTTTCAACTTTGATCATTTTTGTCTCTAGACTTTCAAAATGTTCGTTTTAGATGAAAATGAACCAAAGTTTTCGTACAAAGGCCAAAATAATATTTTAACAAATTTTTTAGATGACAATACAAATTTAGTCAGGTGATTACCTAACTCACCCGTATGTTTCGATTAGGCTAGTTAGGTCATTTATATTAAAATTGTACAAAAATAATTAATAGTTAAAAGATAGGACTTTAAGCATGTAATCCTATTTTCAATTATTCATTTGTCTTATGTCCGAAAGTGAAAATAGAAAAAAGAAAAAAAAATTGAAATACATCTAATAAACTTTCACCACATATAAAAATTAATTTAAGGTTTAAATTCTCCATTACTATTTGGTTTATCTTATTTTAGTCTCAAAACGTTTAAAAAATTAAAAAACAAAACAAAACTCATTTCAATCCTTTTAACTTTCTTTAATATTATTTTTTTGGTACTTGTTATTTTAATTTGCTACTTATCCGCCTACCTAATTCTTCCTCGACGAACTTACATATAATTCCAATATATATTTTATTTTTACTATAATATATTTTTTAAAAAGTTTAAGAACTAAAATTATATTTTAAAAATTTTAAAACTAAAACGTGATAATCCTAAAATTATTTCAGGAATGAAATAAAATTTAAACCTAAATTTAAATAAAGGGTAAAAACTTTTTTTTTACCTTCACTGAAACCCATTTTACAAGTTTGTACATTAGAAATATAATAAAGGTCCACATTTGATTTTATGTTTTACGAGAAACATTGAATATTGTTATAAGATACAAACTTGATGGCTGAAATACAAATTTAAAAATAATGAAGCATGCAATACACATTTATTGTTTATGCAAAATAAGAAAAAGGTTCACATTTATTTTTCATTAAAAAATAAAGAAGGTAGTTAGTTATTCACAAATTTAATCACAAATAATTAAGAAGGTAGTTAGAGAGAGAGAAAAATAAAGCTGTAGAAAATAGGTGGAATTATGCACAAAACAGTCTTATTCATTTATGAGTTAGTTTTGTTTTCTATTTTCCATGAAATAAAAATTTATTTATTTATTACTTTAAAATATATAAATATATATATATATATATATAAGTGACACAATTCAATTTATTAAGGCATTATGTCTTCTATCATAAAGTTAGAACATCAAAGATACATTAGAAGACAGATTGTGAAAAGTAAACTTAATTGAGATGATTATTCTTCTAGAGGATTAAATATTTCAAACAATTTTCATGGAAAATCATTATTTCTTTTCTCTATATCATTTGGTCTTTTTTTTTTCTTTCCCATCTAAAAATATTATATTGGTAACTACTTTATGTTTTTAATTAATTTCTAATTCAAAAGAGGGTATGCTTGCATATTTTATAAGGTTGCTTGTTCAAAATATTAAATATATTTTTTAATTTTTAATTTTATAGCTTGAATTATATTTAAAGGATAAAGTGTATACAATTTAGAACTATTAAATTAAATTAATCCGAACTACCATACTATCCTTAGTTCCAATAGATCAAACAATATGGGGCATAAATATGAATGCAAAGAATCAGCAAAAAATGAGACAACTTCAATGAAATAAATTTTAGTTGGTTCAATTAATCTTTTCAGCCAAATTATATTACATCTCAACATCAATTTTAAAAATTTTACAATCTAGCCATCCTTTTAATGCTATCTTCTAACCACAAACTTAAGTTCAACCGATCGAGTCTCGAGTATTTAAAAAATGTAATACTCATTTAACTTCATGTCATGGGTGAAATTACCATATCAAGTCATCCAAAGTGAAAGAAGTGACGTGGGTCAAACGTCCAGATCAAGCTATTCAAATAGGACTATTCGACCACCCATATTGGGATACGATTTGATCATTTAAACTATTTTTTTTCTATGATTTAGACATCGAAGTCTATTAACCTTATCACCACACCGTTGCACCAATGTGGTAGATTTCTGTGTTAAAATGTTTGTGGAAGCATTGATCCAAATTCTACGTCGACCCATCCAAAAAATTATGCATATATTGGTTTATATATAGTAATTTGAATATTGATAGGGACAATCCAACTCTCTTTGGTGGAAGAATGAATTAATTAAAGAAAAGAAAAATTTGGGAGAGTGGGAACAGCATAAGCTTTTAATAAATAATAATGGCCAACACTATGAGATGAGTTAAATGCCTTTTTTTTTTTTTTTTAGACAAGTGATTATGATACCACCAAACATTTTCCCACACTTATCATGTCTTGTTCTAACCACTTCAATCATGCCCTACCTTCCCCCAAACCCCCTTTATTTATTTATTTATTTATTTATTTATTTATTTATTTCCGCTTTTATTTTTAATTCCATAAAAAATCGTCATCTTCTCGTATCAGCCTCTTGTTAGTGGTATTGATGATAAAGATTAACACAAATCCATTTGATGTTTGGTTCCACTTTTTTAAAAGTCCTTGTCGGTCAAGCACTTGGATTGAAATACTCTATATTCTTTTTTCCACACATAAATTCAATAACTTTATAATTTAACCAAAAAAATTATATGTATTTATACAGGAAAAAAATTGTTTTTTCTTTAAATAATTAATTTTCTCGCTCTCTAAATATATAGAAAGAGATAGATTCTCTTGTAGTAGTTGAGAGAGGGGTGGATGGTTTATACACTAAAAATTATTCTCACTAAACTATATTATCTTAATTAATTATGTTGATGCGATATCTTATCTTTTTGTGATCTCATATGTAATCTTTATCTACAAAGCATTTGATTGATTATTCAAAGTTTGTTATACTTTTAAATTGATAATAATACTCAAAATCATTTTACCTTCTTTGCAATTATTTGGGTAAATATTTATGAAAATTTTGATCATTTTTCACTTGTGATGAATATATATATATATATATATATATATATATATATATATATATATATTTGGAGAAAGAAAGGGATTGAATAACTTTAAAAATTTTATATATTCCTTTTTATAATAACACTGTTTTGTTATTTTGAAGAGATAATTACATTTTCATTGTTCTTTTAAAGATATATTGAATGAGTAATTAATGACTTGTCTTATAAAATTAGGCACTCCAAACAATTCTCTGTTATCCAATAAATAAAGTCAATCACACAACAATATATGAGAAGTTAAGGGAAAACAGAAAACGACACAAACAAATTTATACTAGTCCACCTTAATTATGAGCTATGTCTAGTCCTCTGCTCAGATGCAGGTTCCACTAATATGAGATTGGAACACAAGCGCTCTAATATCTCTGCACAAATATTTATTCTCTAGAGGGTCCGAATAAAAGTTCTCTAACTTTTAAGTATTTAACACAGTATACTTAGGTATAAGAATGAAAAATTCACAATAATTAATATCTAATCATCCGAATACTTCGATCTTGATTTGCCCCAACTCTTCTACCAATATCCTGAGCTGCTACCTCAAAACTGCCACAAAGTTCTACTATTTTCCACTGAAGAACCCTAAAATGCGAAACTATTGCTTTTATAACATTGTTCAACGCCATGGCCTATGTTGTCCATAGCGCCATGGTGCTATAGATGGGAAAGTCCCTGTGTGCCCGCCTTCATGGCAGCGCCACGACACTGCTACCTCAGTTCTTTTGACTTGTAGCACTGCTTCTTCCACAGTTTTTCATTCGTCTTCGTCCCAACTTGTTCGACGTCGATTTGGCACCACCAATCCTAACACGAAGGTTTTAACTGAAATTGAGCAAGGAAAGAAGAGGATTGGTTTGGGTAGTGTTATTGATCACAATGATGAAGGAAGACTGATTAGTGCTTCTTCGTTGGTCTTTGTTGACGAGAACCAAGCATATGCGATGAGCTAGGGGAATGATTGAATTTCACGAGAAGCTTACGGCTTAAAAAAATTATGGATTGAATTTGACTACTTGAACTTAGTGAAATCATTTCCACATGTAAATTATCACCGTTATGTGAGAATAATTTTACTTAGAGAACTAAGGGGAACGTTACTAAACGGGTCCTATATTGCTAAAAGTGGTAGAAGTTACAGCTACGTTTATTACTTTCCTTATGATATCTTCTTTTATTTTTATTTTTTTTAAACTATAAAAAATATAAGCTGCAGTAAGAATCCTAACCCTACAATCTAAAGTAGAGAATATATGCCTCCAATTTACGTTATTATACTTTGTTTGGAATTTAAAATAAATACTTTATACGTATCAATTGATTTTATTCCAAAATTTTAGAAATCAACGTCTAGAGATGTTGATGTCTCGATTTTATGAAAATGTCGATGAAAATATCTATAAAATGTCGATGTTGATGTATATTTCTAATGAACATTATAAACGAAAATCGTAAAAAATTTTTGAATTAACCAATAAGAATTTCAACATTTTTAAATAAGTTAAAAATGATGAATGTTTAATATTATGTGTATATTAATGATATTTTTTTAGGGTACTATGTAAATATCAATCTATTCCTTGTGTTGATGTCAAATCCATAGGCGTATGAAGATGTTGATGGAAGTGTTATTTAATACCCTATTTTATCCGGATTATTAAAATCAAATATAATAGTACACAAATTACACCGGCAGTTGTAATAAGTGAGACAATAATAATTGCATAAAATATCTATTTATATCATAATCTTAAAACAATAATAATAATAATCAAATTCGCTATCGCATAGAAACTCTCTCTTTGAAAAAAGCTTTTCAAACTCCAAAAAGTCTACAACAGCCCCAATAGGTCATTAATTGCTCATTCAACAAATTTCCAGCCTTTTCTTAGGAGTTTGGACCATTATATTTATTCAATCGAATCAATCAAATCTTATATTTGAGTGAATATTTGAGTAAACATTTTTTTTCCGACACCAAATGTTGTAGGATCAAGCGATTGTCCTGTGAGATTAGTCGAGGTGTGTGTAAGCTGGTCCCGACACTCACGGATATAAAAAAAAGGTTATATTTACGATTATTTATTTAAAATATGATATATTTATCATTATTTTCATATTTATAAACATTTTAAGAAATTGTGCTAGCCATTCAAATTAGAAATTTCCCAAACAGATTGTGGGCCTGAATTGTTATCCACAATGTTTCATGGGCCTTTCCTATTTTGGAGTTGGGCCAAGTAACGTGGGTTGAGTTTGGGCTTCGCTCAGTTGCAACTTTAAATATGCATTAATTCTTTTATATTAATAAATATGAAATCTTGATATTCCAATTCCAATTCCAAATATCCATGTCTAAGTATTATATTTTTAAAAAAAAAAAAAAAAACATAAGTTTAGCTAAATGTAGTAGATTTAGTTTTGACATTTTAACAAGTCCTGTTGTATTTTTACATTAACTATTTTGTAAAACAATGATTGAACTAAATATTTATTTCTAATATAATATTGGAAAAGGAAAATAAATCTCATTATCCCTTAGAAGCTATTTTCTTTTAAATCTTTTTTTTTTGGAAAGGACTTTTAAATCATTTTACATCGGTCAATGAGTCATCTCTTTCAACAATTTTTACTCTATCTGGACCATTTCACACTATCTTTGATAATAATAATAATAAATCATAAAAAAAACAAACTTTTGCCACTTAATAATTTTCAAATACTTGATCGAATCTGTGTGAGTTCTTAAGATGGTATGGACCTTAGTATATACTTATAGATATGTAAACAAAATTAAACAGACATATATGATATATGTAATATACTATTATATAATTGATATAAAATATATACTTATAAGTAATGTACCTAATGTAGTAATGTAAACAAATAGAGGAAAATAAAAATAAAACCTGCAAGTGTACATTATATACTTATAAATAATCTATTGTCTGAGAGACTTGAGTGTTGACATCCAAGATCTAGGTTCGAGCCCTCCTGCGTGTAGAAGTAAAAATATATATATAAACTTATAAATAATCTATATATATGATTTATATACACAAAACCCATATTCAAGTAAAATAGTATATAATGTACATATATTAAATAAATTATGAAAAAGCCTAAGGATAAGATTTCTGGTTGGAAGATTTTGACATTCAATTTTGGGCAAATTTGTTAAGATTTTTGGTTGTTTGAATATTTAATCACGTACATGAAGCAGAGGCAAAAGAGCAAAAAGAATCATACAATATATGTGAAATATTTAAAATTACTTTGTTGATATTTTCTCCATATTTGGAAAAAGAAATCTAAAAGTGGTATCTACTACAACTTTTTGGGGCCCAATGCATGATGGCATTACTGGCCCAGATAAATGGGCTGTGATTACTTCTTTGATGGCCTTTGGGCCTGGGCTGTTGAACCCATAATTGACATAATGTGAGATTTTTCTTTTTTCGAATAAACATCCTAACACTTACTAAAATTGATTTTTTTTTCTAAAAAATGAATATATGCATGAGTATTTAAACCTTTTAACTTTCCGCCAACCTGAGATTATAATTGGACCTATCTCTGATCGAGAGGTTGTGAGTTCGATCCTTCACCCTCACATGCTGTATTAAAAAAAACTTCGAATAAATATATGACAAATAAATGTTGGCTTGGAATCGATGTCACCGACCTTTTTCCAACTATTCTATAGGGTGTTCGGCTCACTGTTTTTTTCTTCAAAACACATTTGGCTCCTCGGTTAAGTTTGTAGAGTCTAAATTTAAAGGAGTTGAGTCGATTTTAAGTTGCAAATTAAAATTCCAACTTGCGTTTAGTAAATGATTGCAAATTAATGATATATTCAAAGTATGTTCATAAAGTAAAATTCTCATAATTACGTAATACTATAGCTTTTTCTAATTTATAATTTTAGAACACGTCTAGTTTTCTTATTTAACCACTTCATGCTCGAAATAAGAAACTCAGAGAAAGAAAGATAACAAATGTGTTAAATAAGCAATGGTTTTTCTTTTGTTTTGGGAAATTTATCAAAATTATTGCTTACACAAACAAGTTAGGCAGCCTTTCTTAAAGGTTACACAAGGCAAAGCAAAGGAACTTGAAGGAAATGTAGACTTGCAAGCAATAATTTTCGTTTTTTATGCTTAAATTAATTTAACCTCGAATTTTTAGAATCGTGTCAATTAAACTTCTAAGCTTTTAAAAAGTTTCTTAAATTTGTCAACTACGGTATTTAATAGGCCACCGTGGCTAATTTTGTTAGGGTTTACATAATACGTTAATATTTGAAATAATATGGATGATATGATGATTAAGAATGTTAAGTTGGATTAATTTTGAGTTAGTTGGCAGACTAATAAGCGTTCATATGATATAATTCACTTTCACTTAGAAAGTATCTTTTGAAATTGTTTACCCACTCTACTGTGGTTATCCAAAAATTTAATATCCTTAGAAGCAAGGAGTATACCGGCGTGTTTCAACGAGAACATCAAAAAAACCAAATTCAGCTTCACCAATAATAGCCAAAGTACGGTTGGGTAATCGACGAAATTGGATTGCAATAAAATAATCTCTTTTACACAATCTCAATAAAACAATCTTTCTTGTTCAATTTATTTTTTGTTCCATTACAAGGGAACTCTTCTTGCCATTCTGATCGCCTCCCAATTTATCATTTTTTTTTCTTCCAAGACTTTGTCCTTTTTTTCGTATCATTCTAAATATATTATGGAATTAAGGGCCATAACATTTCCAGACTTTCCAATAATAATTTATTTCAGCTCCACACTTTCATTCACTAGAATCCAATCATGATCGTGATTTTAAAAAAATCAATTTCATGTGTGATACAAGCATTAAAGTGAAGAAGTTAACAACCTTTCAAACAAATAAAAAAGAAATGAAAAATCAATAACATAATTGAAACTCTTCAAAATGCAGGTAAATTAACACCCTCCTAGAAGTTCATTAACATTATTTCCTATTTTTTTCTTTAATTAAAGGGATAGGAAATGTAATACTTTTTTTTTCTTTTTAATTGATTGGATGAATTAATTATATCCAAATTGTCACACTTCCCAAGAGGAAAGTGCCTTAAAAAGTGTGTTAGAAATTTGAGAAGGAAAAAAAGAGGAAATAATTGAGATGAGAAAGTAGAAATTAGCATGCAGCAGCCAAACAGTGCCTCCACACTGCATTATTGATTTATTGTGGCCTTTATATATACATACATATATATATATATATAAATATTACATATATTAAATTATTAATACACAATAAATTAAAAACACAAGACAGACCTCAAAAACTGAGTTCCATTGAATATGGAGAAGGTTTTGGTCCACTCTGTCCCCTACCACTCCCAAATTCCCATACTGATCTTCAATCCCTGTGCTAAAAGGCCTTTTTGCTTATTTATTTATTTTTTAATATTATCCTCTGATTTTTTAAAGAAAAAATTAAAAATTGGTGTTTTTTTTTTATTATTGATGTAATAAAATGGGAATTTGTGTAGGGTGAAGTTTGAACTCCCGTAAGTTATATTTAGATTATAGGGACGAATATGTTTTAGAAAAATAAAAGCTATTATCTTTTCGGTATCAGAAATCATAGAGGAATTCTATAGAGCTGAGTAAAGTATTACAATGATTATTTTAGCGATATAGATTACATGATAGAGTTCTAGAAAATAGATGACTTGTATTTTGGTAGAACGATTTGTTTTAGGAGAAATTAATGTAGATCTTTATTCAAAAAGAGCTCGAAGTGTTTTAAGAGTGTTGCCAACCAGTGATCTACACTAATTATTGATATGAAATTAATTAACTTTATCCTCAAGAAAGATCAGAGTAAAGGTAGATAAGAGTAGGTTATTGATGTGCCTTAGGGTAAACAAATACAAGAATGATTATTGAGATGAGACTTTGCAGTCATTTGCTTTTTCAAATTTATCATTTTTATATATCAAAATGGACGATTCCATCGTTTATAGTTGAAAAGAATAGTCACAAGAGGTTTTTCAAACTAAAAGAGAGATTATTCTTTTTTTATCTATTTCTAATTTCGAATTTTCTTTATTTCCATCCGGAGGGTAAGAAGTTTCATAAACATGTATTTTTATATTTTGATAGCGTGTCATTTTAAAGTGGAATTCATCCTTTGTTTTTCGTATGTTTTAAACTCGTGATTGTTGGAAATACTAATATAGTCCACATTAGATTATACCATATTTAGACAAATCCTTAATTTTCGTTATAAATCTGGTGCGACAAATCTTGCTTTCCCTTCACAATCACTTATTATTCCATGATTATAAACTCAAAAATTCGTACTTTTGTCGCTAAAATGATACTTTAATTTTAGCTAGTTAACTAAAAAAACTCATACATTTTCAAAAGGTAATTTATATGTTCTAAATTCGATTAAGAGTTCAACTTTTTTTTGTTCAGAAAAATAATAATAAAGCGAATATATATCCATTCGAAACAAACGTCATCTTTGAAAATATAGGACAGAAAACAAAATTCTTGTCAAAACAATCAATGTATTCATCAAATGAGATAACATAAAGAGAGGGAAAAAAGGCATGGATGAGAGAAATGTATGTGTTGCTGTTGGGGTTTTGAGGTTTTGAATGGTTCATGTAATGACACTTATGAGAACAAAAGAAGAATAAATAAAATGAAATTTGTCAGCATAAAGTTTCAAACTTTATTGTTAATCTCATTGCATAATTGAGCTTCGTAAATACAAATAATTTGTGGTTTATAATAGCCCACTTTTCTTTTAAATTGACCCCACAACTCTTTCTTTATTTCTTTATATTATTCCAAACAATGACATATATCCATATTCCTTCTTTTTCTTCTGCACTTCGAGTATTCTTGATGGCACCATTTCCTCTGCAAATTTTATATCTCGGAGATAAACTACCTTAACCAGTTAAGTTATGTTTGGGTTATCTACAGTCTAGAATTATTGAGTCGATTTTGATATAAAATGTAAGTTTTTAGTGTTTTATTTTAAATAATAAATTTATTGTTTAAATACTATTTTAATCTATGTACTTTCAATTTTTTTTTTCTAGTTTGGTCTATCTACTTTCAAAACATTTATTTTGGTCCATATATCTTAAATTTTTGTCCATTTTGGTTCATATCTAAATTGACTTTCAAAATTTCTATTTTAGTTTCTATTTACAAAATTTCAACATAAAATTTATGCGAAACAAAAACTCTTTTAAATAAAGCTATAATAATATTGAAATTTTGTGGTTGAAAAAACGAGGTGAAAAAGAAAACATATGGATAAAATTGTCACCTTTTAAAAGTATAGAAAACAAAATGAATATTTGAAAGTACGTAGACCAAAATCAACAAAACCTAAAAATACAACAAAATAATTTGTTCTACAATATAACATATAAAAATAAAATATTAAATTAATTCAAATAAATCTATTATATTAAATGAATTTATACATTATAGCAACTCATAAGAACATTTTTTGAACCTTCTATAAATTTATGTCCCAAAAATAAATCCACGACTATTTAAATATTCTCGTATATCCTTATAAATTGCATATGAAATTTCAAGCTATCTGTGGATGTCAAATATCTGAAACCTATACAAATTTAGATTTCCTAATCCTTTTGGCAACATAAACCTAAGCCTAGTAAGTTTTAAGCCAAATATTCTTGTTTTATTCCTTATTTTGTATGCTTTCTCTACCACTTTTCTCACTTTTATTGTATTTTCCTTATTTCTCACTTTTATTGTATTTTCCTTAGATCAAAATAGTATTTCAACTGACTAGAAATTAAATATAACCTAAAAAAGATTCAATATATAGTACAAAAATAGCAATCTATAAAAAGTGATTCTCCAAACCTAATCAAAGGTAGAATGCATATCAATGATTAATTTTTCAGGCTAAAGTGGGATATTATGAATTGAATGTATAATTGTTTTTCCGTTAAATTATAAATTTAGTCCCTATAATTTATACGTAATTTTAACTCTTGTATATAATTTTAAATTATCAATTTCGTACCTATAGTTCTAAAAGTTTCAATTTAATATCCAATTTCTCTGAGAGACCATTTATAAAAACAAATTAGACGTGTATTTAGAAGTATTTTTGTAAAAAAAAAAAAAACTTTAATATATTATAAATGTTTTAGTAAGAATGGTTCAATAACACAAATAATTTCAAGGTAGTTTCTTTATTCTTAAGATGCTTCTTCTCGAAACAATTGGAGGCCAAAACCACCCTATCGATCCAAATATTTTTTTCAAAACATTTTTTTATGTTACTCTTAAACAAGATTGATTTTGTCGACATAAGCCTAACTTAAATTAATTAAGACATTGCTTACTTTTCAAAAATAAGAGATTTTAAACTCTTTCTCCTAAAAAAAATCATTGGGCTTTGGTGGAGAAATTAAAAAAATACTTCCAAATATAGCTTAAACAAATAACTAAATATTTTTTCTTAAAAGTATTATTAAAAGCAACTTCCACACAATTCCTTCCCTTCCAAATCATTTTGCTTGAATGAGTTCCCAATGTGAAAATGAAAGCAAAGTAGCAAACACTAGGCTTAAAAGAATTCTTGGGAAAATGCAATTAAAAATGAAAAAAAAGAAAGAAAAAAGCCCACATAATTATTAATTATCATGGCTTAAAAGTTAAATGTAATATCTAAAAATAAAAAAAAAGAAAAAATGAATCCAATTCGATTGACTGATTGAGGGTGTGTTTGGATATGGGACTCTGCTGCGCCAGCATGCGTTTATTCCCACCTTAGTGGACAGCAAAGGCACTACTGTCAATGTCAATTCTAATTTTCTTGTTTTCAAAAAAAAAAAAAAAGGAAGAAAAAAAAATTCTAGTTTTCTTAAATATATATATTATTATATATTTTTTGATCTCTTTACCTTAAATGAAACTTGTGGATTTGTAAACCTAGCGATAGAGAAAGGAGAGGAAAAAAAAGAAAAGAAAAAACCAATGATAACATCAATAATTGAGTTTATATGGTCTATATTTATTAGAATATATATTATTGAATTAACATTTAAATCACAAATCAATTTGTGCATTGCCTTAAAAAAAATATTTGAAAATTAAATAATAGTTATTTCTTATCAATATTAGTATAACTTAATGGTAAAAAGGTATTTACCATTTTTTTAGGTTGAAGGTTGAAATCCCAAAAATAAAAATTTAGATTCAAGTTACAGTTCTATGAGCTCTGAACAAATAATTGTACACACAGAAAATGAAGCTCAACCTACTTTGATTATGAGTTAGACAATATTGAGGTTAGAGTAAGGTTGTAAAGATAGTACGAGTTCTCTCCTCCTATTTATGGAGAAAGTCTCCTCCAATTGGCTCGAGTGGACTGCTTTGATCGGGTCGGGTTTAGGAGTTCAACCTGATGGGCTTGACTCAAGCCTATTTGACCCATGCGTTGCTTCTTTGACTCCACTTTATTGGATTTAAGATGATAATTTCATGTCTAACACAACTTAAAAATATTTTATATGAAGTAAAATTTAATTTAATTAATTAAAAAAATAGTGAAATTTAATACTTAAACTAAAAAGAAAACGATTTCCATTTTATATTGATTCAAACAAATGCATAATGAGTTCAAATTTTAACATTAAAAAATAAAATTTTTAACCCGGTTTAAATGCTAGCCAAAAAGAAGGATAGGGAGAAGAAATTTAGAACGTTCCTTTCTTAAAATAATTTTTCCTTTTTGTTTACAAAATTAAGCTAAATTAAAATTTGTTTCTTTGTTTTATTTTAAAGGTTTAAAAATAAAAACCGGTAAAACAACTATATATTTAAAGAAAATGAAAAAAAAATGTAAAAGTAAAAGTAAAATTGAGGTTATGACTTTTAAAGAATGAAAAATATTTTGAAATAGTTAAAAACAATATTTTCACTTTTTTTCTTAGTGGCTGATTGCATTATTCAAAATATTTAAAAAAAAAAAATTTTAAATAATAAGGCACTTAATTAGTACTTTTCTTAAAATTACTCTTAGAACAAAATGTTTTAGATTCTAAAGTTTAAGAATTTTAATTAAATTTTAAAAACATTACAAAAAATAATTATATAAAAAAACAAATGAGGGGGTGTCTATGCAACTTCTTAAAGAAAGTAGGGATGTCGTATAGATTATATAATGCTTAAATTGAAATTCGAGGCATACTAAATTCTAGCAAACATTTTGTTTTACAAAATTCATAAGATATGTTTTAATATAAATAACAATAATGTAATTGGTAGAAGTTAAGAAAATGATTTTTCAATGGTTGAATTGAATATGATGTGCATATGAGTTCAAATTCAAACTTTCCAATTAAAATTTCAAACAATTTTAAATGCTAGGCAAAAGAAGACAGTGACCAGATTTACAACTTTCAATAATTTAATTTTGTTACTTTTAAAAACTTAATCTAAGTTATAAATTATTTCAAAAGATAAAACTATAACTAAGTTACAAAAGGAAATATCAAGCTTTTCCGAAAAAAAAAAAAGAAATATCAAGATGGTTTATTATGACTTTTTAAAAATATAAAAAAATTTAATAGTTAAAAACTCTTTCAAATTTTTTGAAAAGAATATTTCTTAGAAATTCTAAAAGCACTCTAAGATAAACACTTAATTAGCATTTCCCCCCTTAAAGTACTCAATATCTTATCTAAAAAAATATTATGAGATCTAAGAAGTGTTCAAAATATCGATGTTGATGAAAATGTCAAGGTCTCGATTTTACGGACATGTCAATATCGACAGATATTTCCGCAAAAATAATGGAAATTGATGGAAATTTTTTGGATTAGCAAATAAAACTTGAATTGTAACTTAATTAACCTATTGATCACCTTTAACTATTAAATGTAAGAATATGACCATTTTACTTATGAAAATGTCGACGTCGATAGAAATATCCTAAAAAGATTTTTCTCTTTAATGAAGATTGATGGAAATTATTTAAATACGTAAAGTAAACTTTAGTGGTAAACTTTAGTGGTAAACTTTAGTGGTAAACTTTTAACTGCTTCTTTAGAGTATTTCATTATAGGATTTCATTTGAAAATGAGATAATTACCGAGTTTCCAAACACATTTCTAAATTCTAATTAATTCGTACCTTTTTACTTTTTACCTACGCCTCTTTTCAAATTTGAATTTACACATTTTACAACATGCGTGACTAGAGCTTATCGAAAAGAAAGAATTTTTTTTTTACTTAATATCACTTTTTTTAAGATTAAAAAAAAGCCAATTATCCATTCAATATAATATTGATTAAATGCTCGAGCACTCAGATACTTTCATGAGTCCGGATATAAAGTATCTTCCTCCTTTCCGTAACTAAAAATGAAATTAGATTCCCTATCTGTCTATTCAATCTAATTCAAGACCCAATCAGTAGACACTACATTAGTAGTCGAAGGGCTATCATATCAAGATTTAACGATTATTTTTCATTACTCTACTAAATTCTTGAAACCTAGACGCAAGGATTTATAGCATTTTAGAGAATCYCAACGATGCTTAGAATCAAGCAAATCTAAAGAGGCTTTTTCTTCTGCTTACTTCTGCTGGAAAAAAAAATCATAAAGTTATATCAAACACATGAATCATCAATCCACTTTCCAATCAAATCTAAACAACTTCCAAACACATCTGTAATTCACCCAAATTATTCTTACTTTTTTTTTTTACTTTTTTTCTTTTTATCTACTTTTCTTTTCAAAATTGAGTTTGCACATTTTTCAAATACATTTTCACATCAAATCATCAATCCAACTTTCCGATCAAATTTAAACAATTTCCAAACACACTCTAATTCACTCATATTACTCATTTGAGCAACTACCTTAAAAAAATTTACTCTAATATGACATAAAGAGAGCTATTGTAATTTATATCAAAGTTATCAAAATGGTGCACTAGATCCTCCGAGGTCATTTTTTAGTATTAGTTAGTTACCTATTCTACTTCATGTATTACCACTATTTGTATATAATAATATTTTATTTTTTAAAATTTCTAAGATTATTTCAATCTTTATATATGTCAATATTTCACCTATGTTGTTCAATTGTGTAACTAAAGACTAAATTGGATTAGAAATTATAAATAAAGCAAATTCTGAATCTTATTAGTTATACAATATTAAAATGCAAATGTTGTATTGAAAAAATTAATATTACAATGATCGAGATTGTGAGAAATTATAGATTATTGTAAGTGGTATAGCGAAAATAAAATAACCCTAAAAAAGGACATGTCGAGCAGTACGGCGCAAATTGGATTTAGGATGTTTTACTCGTATCTATGATTTTGAAGAATCATAGCAGATTTGGCCAGTAAAATTCTCCATTTTTCTAATTTTTTTGTAATTAAATATTAAATAATATATAAAATATTTTTTTAAAATTAAAATTTAGATAAAAGTATTACTTGTGAGTCTTGATTATCAACTTTATACAAATGTTATTAATCATTATTAATGGATGAATATATAAGGTTAATAAATATAATTTTAAATAATAAAAATTTGAGGACGGAGAGGAAAATCGTTAAGAAATATATTCACGTTGTCATTGTAACAAAGAAAATAAGGGTCGTTTGGTAACGTTCCAATTTATTGTTTCTGTTTCTTTATTGTTAATAAAGAAAAATATAATGCATGGTTCCAACTTCTAAGAATTTGATAAATAAATCTTTTCATTTATGTTTCGGAACAAATTGGAAATGAGAATAAGAATGGAGAAACTTGTTTTGATTGTTTCTAAAATTTTTATAAAATTGTGGGAATATTCCAAAAAAAAAAGAGAAATAACAAAGTTAGTTGTAAAATGCTTATATTTCTTAGGAAAAATAGAAACGAGAAACAATAAACGGGTACGTTACCAAACGAGTTGTAAATTTTTATATTCCAAAGGAATTCATGGCAAACCTTGCCTATTATTTTTTCATACCTCTCTGTAAATAAATAAACAATTTTTAGGTTAATTAATTTTGGTAAATTGCTTTTTCAAAATATTAAAAATATGCGTTTATTAAAAAAAAATTATTAGTATGAAATGTTTGAAAAACAGTTGTTTGTTTCAACAAATTAAGAGCCAAATAAGGAAACTGATACTGAAAGTTCAGGTGAAAAGAGACTACAGGAGAATGAGTTTGGCCCACACACAAACAAAAATCAAGCCTAGCACGTGGATGGCCACAATTTTATTATTTATTTTTTATTACATCACTTATGGACCCCACTAAAAGTTTATGAAAGGAAAAAATTAGTCTAGTTAATACACAAAATTAAGTATTAAATAAACCATCAAAACTCATAAATTTCAACAAAAATATAATTACACTTATAAGCTCCATCAATACTAACCTATGTCTCATTTGTAGTTATTTAAAATTCCTATAAAAGGGATTATTAACTCGACTGAACAACATTGTGGCCATCGCAAGGTTTGAATACAAGATCTTAGGTGATACCACAAGACTCCATATAATAATGTATATTTCTTGAATGATTCTCTAAACAAAAACGAGTTAAAAGCTAAAACGAGCATAATTCAGCGGTAATTGATATATACTTCCAACAACGAGGTTGTGAGTTCGAATCCACTCCCCAACATATTGTACTACAAAAAAAAAAGGTCGAGTTACGAGATAAAATACCTATCTAAATCTATGTATAATACTTATCTAAATCTATGGTTTACTTTTAATGTAAATTTTTTTGTTTTTTTCCCAAAAAATTAAACTACAAATAATAATATTTAAATCCTTGATGATTTTCTTTAATTCTATATTAAATTATAAATTTAGTATTTTCTTTTTTTTTTTCCTTACTACTATAAATTTAGTACCAAAACTTTCACGATTACATCAAATTGATCCTTAAACTTTAAAAAATTTTAATAGATTCTCAAGTTTCTATCCTGGATCCTTAAACTTGGAAAAAAAAATATTTCTAATAAACCTTTAAAAGTTTAAATTAAAATTTGTGCCTAAATAGATCCTGGCCTATTTTATATATATTTTTAATATTTAAATGCTTATTAGACACAAAATTAAACCTCAAAAAACTAACGGTAAAATTAATGGTAGGTTTAGTTGAAATAGAAATTTGAAAACAATAAATTCAATAAAAACAGAAATTTAATATGTTTTGGTAACAAGATTGGGTAATTGAATCTAAATTTAAAAAATTATTCAATGTGTTTTTACTAATATATTTGTAAACTAAAGGTGGTTACGAACTAAATTTTAGTTTAATCTAAACTTTTATTAATTAATTTATTAACATTTTTTGTAAATTTTGTATAATTATTATTTTAGAAGATTATATAATTTAGAATACATTATATTTTACCTGTTTTAATTTTAACAAACATAAAATGAATTTATAATATAAAGTAATATATTTATCAAAATAATTTTGCATCTTGAATTTTTATGGTTTGGGTCACACAATCCGAAAACAATTTTAAAAAATGAATCTCTAAAATTCATGTCAAATAATTTATCAAAATCTGAAAACGAAAAATAGAATCTAAAAACAATTTAAAAAAACGAATATCCAAAATTCTTGTAAATCTATATTTCACTTGTCAAAATCTCGAAACAAAAAACAAAATCCGATCAGATATTAGATAATGATTATGTTATAGCCGTAATCTTGTTAGTAAAAAATTGGACAATATATTTTGTATTTCCTAATTTAAAATGGTTATATTTAAAATGGCAGTGGCGGACCCCACGGAAACTCCCAAAAACCTTTCAAATAGCTTCCCCCAACCTGGAGCGGCTGTACCAATCTGCTCTTTCACTCTAATTCCAATTCCGATTTCCTCTCTCTCTCCTCTAACTTCCTCAGATATTCATTTACAGATTCTCCTGATTCAATCCACCGTCGAAATTACCTGTTTCCTATTTCCATGGAAGAACACGAGTTCAGAATTCAAATTCATCCCCATCCCCATCCCCATCCC
>NW_019104517.1:1206687-1228048 GCF_001995035.1 Momordica charantia | reverse complement strand
GATTGACGGAGGAATTGGTGGTCGTCGAGATTAAGAAGAAAGAGGTGGATCAAGAATTTCAAATTTGGAAGCACAAGCTCAGGCCTCAACTTGATTGCTTAATCTATCAGACGAACACGGCCTAGTGCCGCCGCCGCCGCCGCTGCCACCGCCCACCGCCGCCGGCTGTTCTAACGGATCGGAATAATTACCGACCTTCCGTTTGCCGTTCGTCTTCCTTCCGGGTTTCATGTACAAATTTTTTGCCCGGAAGTTTATTTTTTTCAATTTTGTTTTTTAAAAAAAATTCCCAATGAAAATTTTGTAAGTATATTACTTTTCATGGCTTCTGTATTTTAATTTTTATTTTCGTAAATATAAGAAATAAAAAAAGATATCAAAACGAACATAAGCTAAGCGGTTGAGGCACTTATGTACAAAATGAATTCTGAGAAAAGAGAAATATATCAAAGAAAAATAACTGCCAGTCCTAAATTAGAAAATAACTGCCCGTCATAAATTAGAGTGACTTTTATAATTGCATAAATAAATAAACTTCAAAAGTTTTAAAGAGTTAGATAGGTGCTTTTTTCGATTTTTTCTCATATATTTATTAATAACAACATTTTTTTGCCAATCTGTGACCAAAATATTACCCCTCTATAATGGTGTCGATAACTATTTTATTTTTCAAAAGAAAATATATTTTTTATTTTTAAAATTAGACTAAATTTTAAACATGTCCACAAAAAGTATATAACAAAATAGAGAAACACTCACATGAGTGAAATTGATTTTTCTAAGTTAAATTTTAAAATTCGTTATCAAACCTTACCTTAATTTTTTCAATGGAATATTTCTAGTAGTAATTACAGAAACTTTCGGCCTTGAGTCATTGATCAATAAGTTAAACAATAAACTAAGTAAAGAAACTCACATAAAATGCTAATTAATAGTTTTAATATTTTAATCCGTGGAATACTTTTTTCTATCTCGCTATTGGACATAAGCAATTGGCTCTTCTCACCGATTGTGGCTTCTAAAGTTTAATTGTGATTTAACTTTTAAATTGTGCCTTTTGGCTGTTAAGCTTTTAGTCATATTTTTGGGTCCTTTAACTTAGAATAAGAAACTATTTTAATTTTTATTAAAAAAAGATTTAGGTATGACGAATTTTATAAACTTACTTAATGAAACAGATTAAATTAACACATGTTTGAATCATATATATATAAGTTTTAGGTATCAGATTTAAGATTTAAATAAAATAATTTGAAAGTTAATCATTTATATATATTTATCAGCGTTTTAACTCATTTAGCTATGCTTAAGATGACCAACATTTAAATGATATTAGAAAACTTTTGTGTGCCAATATATTTTAACGCATCTTTTAATTATAATACTTTATTTGATAAAGGTTTTATGTTTCATTTTAAAAGTAAATTTTGAAACCTTACGTCAGTTTTAAAAATAAAATATAGGTTTCAAAACTAAAATTCTTAATTATTAAAGATGGACTAAGACTCGGAAACATTTTTCATTTAGGGTGATTCATTTTAGGTTTAAACATAAATATTATTTTAATTTTAATAAAAGTAATATAATAAAGAAAATATATATTGATATTATTAGAGGTAATTTAGTATTTCAAAATTATTTAAAAGTCAAATTGGTTCGTAAATGATTTTTAACTTGCTCAACTTTTAATTAATACATAATCAAATTAAAACAAAAAATTACTAGGAGCAATAAATGTTAGTCAATTCAGCTCTAAATAAAAATTTAAAATCAATAAAATTTAAAGTCTAAAACTCGCAAACTTAAACCTAAAAACACTTATCTCTAACTAAAATATCATAAATTTGAAAATTAATTTATCAATTAAGTTGGGCTTTTTGGTTTTTTAAATTAAAGAAAATTTTGTATATAATGCGGGAGTTTTCTTTTTTCCATCGTATTTAGTTTAATTAGTAAATATTATAAATTCACTTTAAGGGAGGATATTAATTTCACTATTTATTTATCAAATTGAAATTTTAAAGTTAAATTTGACTTAATTAAATACTTGATTGAAAAATGAGTTTTTTCTAAAAAATATAACGTGATTATTTTAGTTTAATATCAATGTTGGAATTTAGAAAAATTAATGTTTATAATAAACTAACATGAACCTAGTTTATTTTTCTATAGTAGCTAATAATATCCCATCTTTACCAATGGGATAAAAGTTACGCATGGAATTTGAAACCTAATCATAACCACTTTTGCCTTAGTTTATTTTAATAAAAAATAATTATTTTTTAATGAATTTAAATAGACTATAATCACTATTTTGTTGCTAAGTTAAGCTTAATTAAATTTGATTAAATTATCTATCTCCGACTAGGGTTTAGTCAAAACTAAAACTGATATCATCCCAAATTTATGAAGGCACATCTCGTGTGTAATCCAAATCAACTTCTTATTTTTAGATTCAATGAATTAAACGTATCAAATAGTTTTTGTTAGTTCAACAATTGTAAGGTAAGAGATCGAATCATTGATCTTTGAGATGATAATAGCTATTTTATCCACTAAGCTATGTTTGACTTGACTAATAGATTTATGTTTGGTAAACTAATTTTTGATTTTGTTACTCAAAACAACAGCAACACGCTTTTGGTGTCTTAGATTTCTGAATTTGCTAGCAAACATATTCGAAAATAGTACAAAACACAACTCCGCTTTTCGTTAAATTTATTGTGTTTTTAAGTCACTACTTTAATATCAACTAAACACACCATAAAATTCTAAAAGCTAACTCTAGGGCCTGTTTAGTAATGCTTTTATTTTATTTTTTCTCTTGTTTTTCCTTTCCTATTTCTTGTTTTTAAAAAATTGCATTTGATATAGTTGTTTTTTTGTTTCTTTATAGAAAAAAACAAACAAAAATATGTTTCCTAATTATTTCTAATTTCTATTCTTCTAAAATTTTAAATTAAAAAAGTAAAAATTTTATATGAAAAATTGAATATTAAAAAATTTTATGTTATATTTACATTATGATATCTATTACACATTTTATAAGTAAAAAATAATAAAACAATACTTTTATCTCTGTTTTGAAAAAATTTTGAAATAGGAATAAGAAATGAGAACTTTGATTTTATTATTTCCAAAATGTTTACACAATTTTGAAAACGTTTCTTAAAAATGAGAAACGAATAATATGAACAATTACCAAACACTTATGTTTCTCAAAAATTGAAAATGAGAAACAAAAGTTACAAAACCAATCTCTAAATTTATATATAATATCTAATAGAAAATTTTCATGATAACAATAACTATGTATGAGTTTAATACCAAAATAAAAAATATGAAAACGAACATAGCTCAACGGTAATCGATATATATCTCTAATTAAGAGATTGTGAGTTCGATTAATAAAGATTAAAACAATACAATCCAGAGTCTAATTCAACTTATTAAGACATATATCGTTGATCAAAAGATCGTATATTCAAATATCTACCCTGATGTGGTTGTAGTCTTAGGAAATAAAAACGAGTATTAGTGTAAGTTGATTACAATTATTATTATTATTTTATTTATTTAATATATATATATATATATATATTTTTTTTTTTTTTTTGAGTACTTATTGACATTACTACCTTCATGTCGGATTGATCAAGTAAAGCAACCTTTTTCGCCCAATAATTTATTAACAAATTTGATTTAAATTATAAAAATATTTTAAAATTTGATTGGATCTTTACCTAAAAGACAAAGCCATGAACGTATGCAATGAATGGCCCACCGGAAACTTGTTCTCTTGGTTAAGATAATTCAGCTTTAACAGCGAGATCATCATTAATTAGTTACTTAATTAAATCTTATTTAAAATTTTTATTAGTTTCATATTTATACATATATTTCCCCCCTTTTTTTTATTGAGCTTAAAATTGTCTTTCATTAATCATCATCAATATGAAAACCTATCTTCGTCAATGATTGCTTAAGCCCCTTCCATTCTTATAATTATATAAAAATTATATTCCACATTTTGAAAATAAATTGTCCTTTTATTCGACGGTACAATACAATAATATATAAATATGTCAGCTTTATTTATTTTTCTTCTACAATAATAGTATATTGTATGGATTTTATATTACATTTAAATATATTATTCAGTGTTTCTTACGCTGTTTAGTAATTTCGTTTAATTAATAATATTGTAAATCTACTCACTAGAACTTAAAAAGTTAAAATTGAAAATAAGATAAACATATGTTATTATTTCATTTCTATCGAATTAATTTGATCAGTTTATTTTTTCCTATAAAGATATAACTAATTAAAACGTCTTTATTAATATGAAACATTTTAGATAAACTAAAATAAAACGAGAAAGACTTATATACATAAAGTTTATTATATCATACTATCATTTTGAAGATATGTAGAGATTCGTTATCCTAACACGTTGTGATATGATATAATGGCAAATATGAATGCAGCTAGAAATTTTTATAGAGAGGAGAGCACAAATGTACCTTCTAACATTTTGTATGTATTATCTTTCAATTTCTAAAAATTTAGGACACAAAGTACGTAGAGAGGCAAGAACATTTAAAATGTTTTAACTCTTTTTTTACCTATATATAATCTGAGATGAACTAAAGAGGGAGCCAATTACCTCCTGTCTTTTCTTTTTTTTTTTTTATCATACTCCTGATTGTAACCACACCAGTGATGATCCCCTCCAAATAACTAGTATGGTTATCGAAATTGTAAGTACCGTCAGTAAAATGAGTCTTATGGAAAGTCCAATGACTTCTAATTTTCAATAAAAAAAGTTGAATATGAATGACTGACTATTAACTCGATTTCTAAGTTATAACGATTATGTAGGAGAGATAAGTGAGTGATTGAATGCATAGGATTAGAACTGCTACGTAGAATTTTGTTCACCTGATAATTATTGGAATCCCCTTGGTCAATAATACAAATTACATTGCATTAATTAGTTATGTTAGATTTGTAATTAACATTCACACACACAAGATTTTGATTTGAATTTATGTTCTATAATTAGTATCATACAAGGGAGTAGAAAGAAAAAAAGAATCTCATTGGATAAGAGTAATAGTAATGATGGGGAGGGAGAAATAGAATCAAGTGCAATGAGCTCATGTGTGGGGCATGTGAGGTTGTAGGTGATAATGAGACATGGAGAATAAGATAGCCCAAAATCCAACTGATCAAGTGCTTCCCCTATCACCTCTTGCTTTTTGGAAATTTCTATGAACCACACATATGCATCAATTCATGCCTACTCCTATTCAATTCGAATTGTTTGATTCAACCTATACCTCTCTTTATTGTATTTTTATATGTGCGATTGAGATGTGAACCACCATTTCTGGTCGACTATAAGTTGAGAAGATTTTGATTGTGTAAATAAGGACACCTATCTTTATTGGTGCAAGACTTTCCGAGTGGAATCTAAAAATATGAAGATCTGGATCGAAAAAGAGATAATACTATATATTATTATAAGAAAGACGCGTTATCTTGTGATATATTAATACAAAATTTTTATTATTCAATTGATTAAGTTACATGTTTGGTCCTTCAACTTTAAGAGTTGTGTTTAAAATAATTCTAAAAGTTTATAATATCTCTTTGAAGTTACAAAAATTGTATCTCTTTGGACTATATACTTTACAAATTTAACAAGTTCTTAAATTTTCAATATTGTGTCTTATAGGTTACTCTCATTAATCCCGCCAATTTTAAAACTTTTATGTGATATATTGTCTATATTATTTGAATATTACCTGATGATCAGCTATTGATGTAGTTTAAGGTGCTAAGTGGCGTAAGCAAGAAATTAATAGAATTAACAATAGAAATCTATTAAATAAAAAAAATGATAAGTTGAGAGGCCTATTAAAATAGTTTAAAAAATTGCATGGACACTAGACACGACTACTCTAGAAATTGAGAGAGACTTGTTAAAAAAATTTTAAAATACAAGGGTCAAACACAAACTTAAAATTCAAGAAACAAACTTATAACTTAACCTATTTACCTATATTAATAAACCCGTAAATTAAATCGTTCGATGAACAAATTACTTTTTCAACCTCAGTAAAAGTAATTATACTCAAGTTGACAAAAATAACAAAGATTAATTAATTTCAACTTAAAAAGATATTAATCCACCGATGTAAAATACATCTATCGAATGAATAGGAAGCAAACGTAAGAGAGATGAACACATGGGGGTATGTTAGGTGTAGAGATGCAATCCTCCATTGATCATGACAAGTCCGTATCTCCAATTTCAATTTTTTATTCTTGTGGTCTCCAAAGTTGAAGGAATTTTATAATGGACATTCTTCCAAACTTCTTTGTTTTTCTTGTTTCTTTATCAATTATAAACAATATAACTAAATATTTGTACAATGTATAAGGTGTTTCTTTTGGGCTAAAAAGTTATATAAAATATAAATTAATAAGAGTTACAATATAAGCACGTAATTAATTATGAGTCTAATCATTGGACTATGAGCTTCATTCTACTTCTTAATTCTTTTATATATACACATTTAATAGAGGTTTCATGAAATCAAATAATTTAATATTATAACATTTGTATGTGCAAATTTAAACATAAACAACCAAGTTTATATACTAGATTTTTTAAACAAACAAATAACTCAATCCACAAATAAATAAATAATATATATAGATTGTATGGTCTAAGAATTCAACAAAGTTAAACTAAAAAAAAAACACAAATAATGTTATTACTTATAAAAACATTAATGTCAAAATTGACTTAATCAACCACACCAAAAAAAATCTTTTCAAATTTTCATTTATAAACTAAAAGTTTTAGTCCTGATTGGAAAATTAACTTGGCTCCAAAGGACAGAATTAAAAAAAAAAAAAATGGAGTGATTTGATAATTATTTTGTTTTTAGTTTTATAATTTTAAAAATTATGGTTGGTTTTTATACTCATTAGTAATTTTTTCCCATATCTTAAAGTATATTTTAATTTTCACCCAAATTTTAAAAATAAAAATAAAAATAACCTTTTTGAATTATTTATTTTCAAAATTTGACCTAAATTTTAAAAATATTAAAAAAAACTATATAACATGAACAAAAAATTGATAGGTAAAAGTAATGTTTATGAGTTTAATTTTAAAAAAAAAATAGAAATAGAAGTGGTTTTACATTTTTATCTTTTTTGGAAAATTGTGGTTCACATGTTTCATAAAACAATTCAAAATTGGAATATTCACGTGTAAAAGAAGAAAAAAATTATCTACGGATTTAATATCTACAAATGACACAGTCCACAATGTTTTATTTTCTCCCATCTAAGAATTTAAGGAGAAAAAAAATGCGAATTTTATTATTCACATTAAATTAAATTGGTTAAAGGGGTCCATAACAATTCCCATTCAATCAACCTATTTAAATTTCAATGCAAGTATGTGTATCACTCACAACTTTGTGTCCACAAAAATTTTCAGAATAAAATTTGTGTATCATCTTTGGCTATTTGGCATATTCTCAAGTCCTTCTCAAACAATTCATGTCCCAATCCTTCCTCTCGGCTCAATTCTCGATCTCTTTATTCGAGATTGTTTTTATTGTCATGGTAGTATCGTATTCTTGTAAATGAATCTCATATTCTTATTTAATTCATTTATGTTAAAATAATATAATTAAAAAATGTAGTGACTCCACATGTTATAGCATATTCTCTCTTGAATTTTGAGGCTTAAATCGCACCCTGCATTTGTTGTACTATCACGGAGAGATTCCTACGCCTTTATCCATTTTTTTTAAGAAAATAGTTTTTTTTGGAATATATATAAACTCACTTTTTAATAGAGAGTAAATAATTTAGACACGTTATCTTTTTGCAAGTTAAGTTGTGAATTATATTGTTTTTATAAATTTAAATTTATAAAAATAATAACAAATATATAGTATTTGATTATTCAAGTTGTTGATAATATTTATTAGTTTTATAATTTTTGTTTTGATTTTGAGTATCACCTAACAAATCAATTTTAAAATTTGGTAATCAAAATTATTACTTGATTTAAATGTTATATAATATAAAAAAAAAATTAATTGAAGAAGCTCAATTTGACACACATTTCGGCATATATGTGCCCTTGTCTATGAGACATTTGATTATGATATGTCATTGAAAATATATATAAAGACAAAAAATTAGGAAAGTTTTAACTCATTAATTTTCTTTTCTCTACTGCATATTATAAAGTTTTAAGTACAAATATAATTTTTGTATATAAATATGTTCGTTCATTAATTTCATAATTAAATTATTTTTAGGCTCCGTTATAAGCAGTAGAGTTACTTTTAATTACACAAAAATCGAGACCATAATAACGTTCCCTGAACTCTTCCTCGTCATTATTGATTTATATGGTTGATTATCAATAGTTCTAAGACTTTTTAAAGTACAATTTATTTATATTATTTCGTTAAAATAAATCATCAAATCCCACCTTATATTTATTGTTCTACAAAAAGAATTCATTTCATTATAAATTCAAAGTCAATTAATTTTTATAAAAATAAATTTAGTATTAAAAAGATTAAGTTGGAGTAATTAATTTTTTTAGGCTTAAAATGTTAAAATATATTTTTTTTTTGCGGATCAGAGATAAGTGTTTTAACCATTTGAGCTATGTTTAACTCATTTTATTCACGTTTCACATGTTTAAATCCGCGCGGTATTATATATAATGCGGTATATAAAATTAATCACGTTTTACATGGTTTTATTTTCTTCAAATTTTATATAAAATTACGATTTTAGCTTTTAGATTTTTTGAAATATTTATTTTAGATCATAACTTTTCAACAAGTATATTCATCATTGTTATATATTATTTTACCCCTCGATATCTGTCCACTCAATATCTACCTCAACCAAGTTATATGATTATAATATATGTGTCCACATTCGGTGCGTTAACACATATTTCATGAAGTCATGCTATCTATCTAATAAATAATTAATGACAAAAATAATGATGATAATAAAAAATGATTATTTTTATTTAATGGTTAGGAACTAATTAAACTAAACATTTTACAAGTTTAAGGACTGACATGAAATAAACCAAAAGATTCAAGGACTAAAATATATATTTTGAAAGTTTTGGGACAGACATGAAACAATTACGAGAGTTAAAGAAGATTTAAAACAACGTATAGTTAAATGCTATATATGAGAATGAGATTTATATCATTAACGGCTACTTACAATAATTTTTTTTTTTTGGGAAAAGTTTGATTGTTACCCTCTACTTAGGTGAATGAGTCAACTTTAATCTTAGAATGTCAGTTTCATCCATTTAAATCCTACATTTGAATAAAAAAAAACACATTGACCTTTTAATTAGTTGAATATAAGTATTTTGTTGCTAAACTTGAACATTTTTATCGGTTTGATTTTGTGACTAGGTTGGAGTATTTCCATGACTTGGACATTTTTTTTTACATGATTTTGATTTTTCTAAGTTAAATTTTATTTAATTATTGGTTAGTTTCACGGGCAATTTTCAAATTAAATTTTGAGGAAAGTATTAATTGCTACACTTCTTCAAATATATTTTAAATAATAAAATTGAAAGTTTAAAGTTTAAATTAACTCAATTGTCAGTCGAAAATGAAGTTTTTTCTTCACTCCTATTTTTCCTTTCTTTTTCTTTTAGTTGAAATTGATAAGTACTTCTTGATCTGAAACATGGATGGATATTTAACTAAATATTTAAAATTCAAGAAACTCCCCCATTCCTTCTTTAAATTAATAAATGAACCTCTTTAATATTGGATTCTTGTATCTTGTCGATTGACAATAGAAATATGGATAGGGTTCTTTGAGTCTTTGTTAAGTCTATGTTAATAGATGTATAAAATTATCATGGAAATATCAAGCTAACGAAATTTCATATCATAATCTATTTTTAAAAAAATAAAATAAATATTTTACTGACATGGGAAGAAGAACACGCCAATTAATGACGTTAACATTTAGTCCATCCACCGACCATGAAAATGGAAATGCCAAAACCAAACTCTTTGTTTTATTTATTTAATTGTTAAAAATGACAGTTAGAAAAAAAAAATATATGACTCACCAACTGGTTTATTTGGAATTGGCCATTTACAAGCAAGAATTTGATATTCAATTTCATCTTTCAAAATAAAAAATATCAATAGTAAAATAAATATAATAATAAATTATCCTTTCGGATTTTGTGGGGGATCTGTTTCAAGCTTTTAAAGCTCGAAGGAATCATGTTTAGCCAATTTACAACCTCAGATTTTTTAGAATTTGGTGTTTTTTTTTTTTATTTTTTGTTTCATTAAAAAAATTGTATGATATTTTGAACGTAAAGAATGAGTTAAAATATGTATAGAGGTCAAAATCATTTTTTTTAATATCTTTTTATTGAGTTTGCAAGTTTAAGTTTCTCCACGTCACAATATAATAACGTTTAAAACTCTCAAGGGACAACTTTTGGATTCAACCCTCAAATAGAAAGTTTGAAGAAGTCAAAAATTCCTTTTTCTTTTTCCTTCGTTGATGATTTAGTACATCAACAATGACCCAAATTTTAGGTTGAGGGGACACAAATACTTATCAACGTAACATACAAAATATCAGTTTTATACCTGAGCTTAGACAATGTATTACAAATTTTACTATTTGATAGATTTTTATTTGAAAATTTGTTGAAAAAACTATTCTCGTGTGTGAATAAGTTAGAAAACATATATATATATATATATTTTGTATGAAATAATTGATAAAATTTATAAAAAACAACACTAGAGTTGATATTTGGACTTAAATTTGTAAGTTTTGGCAGAGTTATTTAATGGTAAATTCTAGAAACTTGATTTTTATTAAAATAGTGAGTTTATGTGAGTTTTTTTTAACGGAATAAAGTGAAATTATGACATTTGTCTAAGTTCATGGTTATGCATTTAAATTTATTAAAAAAAATATGTTCCAATGATACAAATTTAATTAAACATATTTTGTTTAAAAACTTAATTGGACATAAAAGTTAAAATTATTTATTCTAAATGAAAAAAATACATTTTAAAAAAATATATTTAGAAAACCAAAATAGACTAACATTGGAATTCAATCACAAGACATTAAAAATATATTAAATTGAAATTGAGACTCAACAATAAAAATATATTTAGAAAACATAAAGAATAAAAATAATAATAGTAAAAACATTTTTAGAAAAAAAAATAATAATATTTTTAAAAAACAAAAAATTAAAAATATGTTTTCGAAAAAAACATGTCGTTGGAGTAGTTACTCGATTTGGGAATGAATAAAAATATATTACGAACACTTATTATCCATTGAAATCAATATGCCTTATGCACTTTGTTGTATACTATATTACATTTAATATAAATTGGGAGCACGCGGCCCTGATCTCAACGTGGATCCGTCCNCAAGTGTTAGTTATGGCTAAGCTAAACTCATGGTTGGTCTTAATCCTAACCATTTATTCATATTGAAACTTATGACTAACATAATTTTGTTAGAGTCTATTTTTAGGAGGTGACTATCTATCTTTAATATCGTAAATAGTATATTTATAGTTTTAAATAAATTTAGTCAATTTTTAGGCCAATTATTTCAACTAACCTCATGCATTATTTATTCCACATTAATGACAATTAACTTTGGTTACAGATTCTACCATTTGAGCCTTAATTAAATTGATTTTTCATACTTCAAGATTTTTCTAAACTTGTAATTTAACGTAAATTGTATCACAATACAAATACAAAAACATTATAGCCAAATAAAAGAAGTAGAATTTGTCTTTTTAGGAAAAAAATAAATTACGTTTTTTTTTTGGTAACTATAACCATCCTATCCTCAAGTCAGCAACAAGAATTTATTTTAACTTATATTTAATATACACTTTGTCAAATATGCTATATTTGATTGTTTAATTATTCTTGTCAACCAGGATATAACTTGAGTAATTAGGAATTCATATATTTTTTTCCTTTTTCTTTTTTTTTTTTTGAAAAAAAAGCTAGGAATTTATAATTCATAGGTTTAAATTCTCTCTCTTTCTAATATAAAAGGTATAATTAGAAAAATATATAAAATGGGCCACGTAGTCCATAATAGGTTGGCTATACAAATATGGGCCTGGCAATCCTAAGAACTTGACCATTTTGGGCCGGGCAAGAACAGATCTTTGTCTGGGCCGTTTATTTAGAATAGTAGCCCAACATTGTGCTTCTTGGGTTGCGAAAATCTCGTGAGATTATTGCCATAAAGAGCAAATTACATTAAGATTAAAAAAAAAGTAAAGAGAAAAGAAAAAAAAAATGTTAATTTTAAACTTTTTTTTGTCGGGTTCATAAAAATTGTTGTGTCATAGAGACGTTAATTTACTTCTTATATCCACGCGAATTAATAAGTACTTAAAATATTGGTGAAAATATCAAAAGGACGATCACTTCTAAAATATCTTCTATATATTTTTTGTTAAATTAAAGAAATATTTTGCTGGCATGGGAAGATGCCAATTGATGACGTTGGTATTTGGTCAATCCACCGACCATGAAAATGGAGTACCAAAAAGAAAACTATTTGTTTTATTTTTCTAATTTTTAAAAAGGACAGTAAGAAAGAAAGAAAAAAATAAAGACTTACCAACCGGTTTATTTGGGAATTGGCCATTTACAAACAACTTTGATATTCAACTTCATTATTTTAAAATAAAAAAAATATCAATTAATGACAGTGAGGGAAAATTATAAATAAATATAATAAAAAATTACTCTTTTGGATTTTGTGGGGAGAAGAGGATAAAAAAAAATTGCTAGATGGCGTATTGGAAATCTCTTTCAAGCTTTTAAAGCTTGAAGGAATCATGTTTGGCCAATTTACGACCTCAAATTTTGAGAATTTTGTGTTTTTAATTCTTTTGTTTCATTAAAAAAAGTATGATATTTTGGAGGTCAAAATCTAGATAGGTAATCATCCCATTAAAAAAAAATATAGCTTAAATAACTCATTTTGTTTAAATTTTCTCCTCGTCAATATGTAACTTTTAAAACTCTCAAGGGACAACTTGATGGTAAGGGTATTTCAAAGACCTGAGTAGAAAATTTAAGAATTTAAAATCGTTTCTCTCCTCTATGAATAAAAATGAGAATATGATTCTTATTTTTTATTTAAAAAAATGCTTTTAAAAACTATCATACTAAATAAGTTTTCCACATTAGAAAAAAAAAAGATTTTTAAAGTTTAACTTCAAAAAAAAAAATACATAAGTTTAAGATGGTCTAGTATCTAGAGGGAGACTAAAGAAAGCTCAATGAAGACTTTTTTTATAGTCAATTTTTAAAATGTCACTTTCTATCATTTATGTCACAAATAACGTATCTAAAATTTCAAATATATTTTGTCAATCTTTAGGTACCATTATTTCTACTATCTTCATGCATTATTCATTTCATATTTATCAAAATTATTTGAGGTTACAAATTCACATTCCCCATTTTGAGAAGGAAACTTCTACCATTTGAGCCTTAATTAAATGATATGAGAGGGCATTTAAATCTTGAATTAGAATCAAGTCTTCAGTTTGATTTTTATGTGATTACCCTCAAGTTTGATATAGTTGAAATATATTTGGATTGTAGTGTTTGTTACATACATGATCTACCAAACACTACAATCACATATGTATGTTG
Source organism: Momordica charantia (assembly GCF_001995035.1). The sequence continues at coordinate 1,214,258 of NW_019104517.1, read as the reverse complement.
TATTGATGCCGAATTTATAGATATATAGAAATATTAATGGAGATGTCGACATGCTAATGAAATTTAATACTTTATCTGGTAGGATGTCTCACTAGTTTTTAGTTGTGATTTAATGAAATAATTAACCTTAGTAATCAAATTAATAAATTTATAAAAATATAAAGTCTAAAGTAAATGGTGTGATAATACAAAGACAAAACATTAGAAGTAGTCCAACAAAAGAGAACTAGAATTTAGCCAAACAAAAGTAGCAACTAGATTTTATTGGACTAAATTACAAGTTTAGTCCCCAAATTTTTAGAGTTACGTCTAGTAGATTTTTAAATTTTATAAAGTATCTAATAAATATCGAAAATTTTATTTTGTCTAAATAGGCTCTTTCGGCCTAATAGAGATTTTTTAAATTTTAAAGACCTATGAACACAAATTTAAAAATTCAACACTAAATATTTGGTATAATTCTAAAAGTTCATAAATCTATTAGTCTTTTTTTAATTCAATTACATATTAAACACAATTTTAGAAAATTTTTATTCTCCTATATTTAATATACACTTTGTCAAATATGCTATATTTAACGGTTGGAAAAATTTTTCCGATCAAATATAGCTCGAGTGATTAGGCATTTGTGTATTTTTGCTCCTAAGTTTTAAATTAATACTCTAAAAAAACTCCAAATAGTTCATACAAGTTTACAATGCTTAATGAACTGGCTATACAAGATAGGGCCGGCCTATTGTAGTATGCAAGCTTTGGGTTCTGCGGCCCAAAGAAGATGACTGGGCCGCAATTGTTTTGTGCTGGGCCCAATTTTTTTTTGCCCGGACCGCTTAGGCCGAAATAGCAGCTCAAAATTGTGCTTCATCACAGTTTGTTGCGGAAATTGTTGTGTGAGATTACGAAAAGGGTTTCTTTTATTAATATTTTTAAGTTAGTCATATTAATGCGTTCATACAAAAATTTATGTTATAGCAATTTTTCTAATGTGGAATTTGTTGATTAATTATTTGTCGTGGATGTTCTTTTTTATATTATACTAGTTAATTATTCATTGAAATTTATTCTCCTAGGTCACTATAATGCAAATGATTGAACTACACTCAGAATAATATTGGTCATAAGTAAAGCTATAATCTACCAACTAAGGAAAAAAAAAACCTAGTAAGCTGATCAAGGTTATGCTATGTCCTTGGACTTACGAAAATATGGAAGGGCTACTCGAACACAAACTCTATAGGTTCAACACATAGGCCATGCACCATAAATCAAGTCTATAGACGCAGACCAAGAGGCTGATCCCAAATGGCCAAGCTATAGTCGCACATGGGAGGCCCACACGTCGAGTCCTCTTGGCGTCATTTAGTGAAATGAATCCCTAGAGTTAGTGGACTCTCTCCATTATTTGGAAGATCAATTGGGCTATCCAATTCTAATTTCAAAGATTTCAAGAATTAAAAAGAGAAAATGTTCTGAAAACAGTAAGTTTTCTATCTATAAATAAAGATAAAAGTCTCAAAAAGAAGATAGGCAACAAAAATTGTAATTTTATTGACCGAAAGGTTTGGTCGAATCCCTTTATTTTAGAAGATTGATACTGATTTGACCATTAACTCAACCAAATTTACACATCTACGAACTTTAATGGTATCGGTGAGCCATATACATAAGATGGAAACTCCAGCCCACTTATATCTTAATCAAAAAGGAGAAATAAAAAGTGGGAATAAGATTGAGATAGGGAGAACTCAATGTTCTTGTCAAAGTAAGAAATGCTTTCTTCATTTCCATTCTGGATAATAAAAATTTCTTCTTTCTTTTAGAAAAAGAATATTCCAAACCTCGTCCCATTCAAACATACTCTCTTAAAAATTTTAATTTAAAAATAAAATCAGGAATGATAAAATATTCCCTCTCTTTCATTTTTTACGTCCCCATGTCCCTTTTTACAACCGTTACAGAATTATAACATTAGATCCACTATGTAGTTCAGTCCCTAATTCGGTTGAGTTCAAGCTATTCAATCGCATTAAGCATTAGAGAGTTCAAGTGTCAACCACCGAGCTTTGCAATTCGGTGTCGTAAATCAGGTATAACAAAGTGACATAGTTCACTGTGGCATACTATATTTTATCCTTCCATAACTAATATTCAAAAAAATATATATAAATGCAAAATTATAGTGCAAACAAATAGAGTAAATACTTCTACAGTACACAAGTTTTTCACCAAGATAGATGCTGACTAATAAATACTTAAGTATTTCTTTTTATTTTAATAATGGAGAGTGAGGTAATGGTATTTGGTAAAGAATTCACAAACTTTCATTAACAAGTCATAATCCAATAGCAATATATAAATTAAAGGTGACAAATACATATTAATTAATTAATTAATCTTAGGTAAAATTTATTTGTGTTTTCCATTTTGGAAGCCAACAAGACTACATTAATCAAATCCCACCGTCTTTGGAAAATGTCCTTTGTCCTTCACCGGCAATCTATTAAATATTTGAGACATTTAAGAAAAATAATAATTCTTTTTTTTTCCATTTTAATGGACCATTATGGTCTCTTTCTAAGTCTATGGTTTGTCTTGAAGTTTCAAAAGCAAACTACTTTTATGTTCCAAAAAAAAAAATTTTACTTTTTAGGTTTCACTTTTCACATTATGTTCGAGAAAAGATTTTTTTTTAGTAAAAAAATGTTAATAATGATAATATTTTTTAATTGAGATTTTGGAAGTTCTAGACAAAATTTGGACACCATTTTATTTTTAGTCTTTATTTTTGAAGATTTTGTTTATGCTCACAATTTGTTGGGTGCTTTATCATATATTTTTTTAAAAAATACATTGAATTTTTAACTAAATTTCAAAATAAAAAAACAAGCTTTTGAAAATGACTCAATTAACAAAATGTCTTAAAAAGTAGGTATTTGACAAAGAAATATATGGGTGAAAGTAGTGTTTGTGAACTTAATTTTTAAAAGCAAAAAACAAAGAACAAAATGACTATAAAAAAGGCTTAATTTTAATGATTTTGGTTATGATTAATTTTAAGGGGAAATCTTTTAGTCGTTAATGTTTGAGAGTTTTTTAATTTCATCTATACTATTTACAAAGTTTCAATTTAATCCTTATGTTCTAAATGTTTTCAACTTAGTTTCCAATCATTCGTGAATCTTAACATTTGAGTGATGATGTGACATTAAGTTAATCATGGAAATTTAGAGTATAAACAATGTCTATCAAGAGAAGAATACTAGAAATTCCCTGCCAATTTCTTATAAACTTGGAGGGAGGGGGAATTATAAATTTTTCCTTCCTTAGATTACCTTTTTCATCTTCTAGATTTATGTCTATGTCATATAAATTTATCATCAATCAATTTTAATATTTACCAATGATAAAAGGTTAAATTAAAAAAATATATATATATCTATTAGAGACAAAAACATATATTTAGCTTAAATTTGATAATATATGAAGATTTAAACTAAAAACAGAGAAATTTTGGCTTTTTTTATTTGATATAGAATGGGTTGTCAATTTTTTTAATGGATCCCATAATCAAATATTTTCCTCCTTTTTTCTTTAATTCTTCCTTTAAATAGTATAATTAAAAAGTAATTTTTAAGATTCTTTTAAAACATAAAACAAAATAATAATTTACTATTTTGTTGTGTTCTTCACATTGGAAAATTTTTGTTAATGTACCATTGATGAATAGCATTTTATAAAATTAATATAGTAAAACAGAAATCAAAATGATATTTTCAAAAAATCAATACAAGTACGTTGATGGTGAAAAAAGACACACATATAATTAATCGAAGTGTACATAAGTTAACTTTAACTTTAACGTCATATTTATTTAAGAAGTGTTTTTAAAATACTCAGTTTAAAAATAAAAGGAAAAAAAAAAACACTCTTTCTCATGTGTAAAAAAGAAACGACAATTACCTTAAAGTCCTTGGTCTCCATATTTTCAAAATACTTGTCAAGAACATCTTTGCAAAACAAAACATATAATATTAGATAGACCACTTTTCATTTTATTTCATTATTACTTTTAATAATGGCCCCTATTTCAAAACCTACCTTAAAAAATCCCTTCCACTCAAAACTCCATTGGCATGTGTATGAGATCTTGTTCCCAACTTGTTTTGCTCCACCATCTTAATTAAAAAGGGCAAAAAAGAAAAAGAAAAAAAAAGAAATTACTTCTTGAGAGATTTTTTTGCTATGGTTCACGTTACTTGTTTTTTTGTTTTTGTTCCTGTTCCTATTTTCTCGTTTCCTGGCAATTAAGAAAAACAAAATTATGTTTGATGATGGTTTCTTCTTTCGTGTTATTTCTTTTTAATTTTATTGAAAAGGAAAAGAAGCATATTTGATAACCATTTCTTGTTTATTATTCTCTAAAATTTTAGATTAAAGAAATAAAAGCTTTATATGAAATTTATTTTTTCAAATTTAAATATTTAAATACTTTATCTTATATTTATTTTTTTATATATATATTATGCATTTTAACAATAAAGATGATAAAATAATATTTTTATTATGTTTTGAAAAAAATCTAAAAACAAAAACGAGGAGCTCGATTCTTTGAGAAATATGAATAGTTAAAATACTCTTAAAAATAAAAAATGAGAAACAAAAAATACAAACCTACCTTTCATATATCTATTTTATTTTATTAGGGTAAAAAAGACAAACTCAACCAAACCACAGTTTAATTTGCTCCAAGTCCTAGACCTAATTATAATCACCAATTACCAAATGTTTCCCACTACACCCAGATTTGAAATCACTTTATATTTTAAGCCTTCCAATTAGGGAAAAAAATAAGTTATTTTATTCTCATATGGTATGTCTGGTAATATTTTAAACTTTACACCCACTTAGGGTTGTGTTTGGCATGATTTTAAACTATCTATTGAGGACCAAGAATTTTGTTTCCTTAATTATTAGTGTTTGGTTAAAATTTCAAACAGCAATTAAAAAAATATACTTTTAAAGAATTAACAATATAAAAGTAGTTTGAGATTTTCTAGTAATAGTTAAAATGATTTCAGTTTTAGATGAAATATTTAATTAGGTTTCTTCCAAAAATGATAATAATAATGATAAATAAATAAATAAAACTTCTAAAAAATTCTTCTAACTTTGAAACATATTTCTGTCTAGAGATCTCAAACTCACCCTCCGTCTAAAACCTGATAATTATTAGAACTCATTTGATAACAATTTTATTTTTTTATTTTTTGTTTTTAAAAAGTAGGTTTATCCCCTCACAATTTCTTTACTTTTCATGTATCTTAAAAATATATTTAATTTTTTTAACCAAATGACGAAAATATGAACAAAATTTAAAAATATATATATTTTTTAAATTTAACTTAAATTTTGAAAAAAATTTTAAAAAATATATGATAAAGCTCAAAAATACAAAAGTTAAAATAGTGTTTATAAGCCTAATTAAAAAATAAGTGATTATCGTGGATTAGTGGAAGTCCCTTCACTTCATTAACTTGATATAATAATTTAATGTGGGGATAAGTCTTTAATATCAAGTACTTAATTTTTACATTTGAACTATATGTTCATTATTACATTATATCTTCAAATTTTTTAATTATTACATATATGAAATTTTTTAACAAAAAAAATTCATCTAAGCGTGGTAAAATTTCAAAATATGAAGAGATTAATCTTTGAAAAAATAAACATTTTAAAAGTTATTTCAATGGGATATGAACAAGCTTTTGAAATTTTTACTTTGTGGTTGGAATCAATTATTTTCTATTTTTATTCTTTAGATTGTCTTATGCTGTTATTATTACATATTATAATCTAACCATTCAATCTTTTTTATATATGGAACTCGGGGAGGGGGGGATGTTTTTTTTYCCTGCCAAAAAATTATTTGAAAAGACAATTTTTAGGGAGAAAAACCCACGAATAAAAGACATGTCAAATCTAATTACTATTAAATGATTTATGAAACATAATTGAAATAATTCTTTTAAATACTTGACCAATTGAATCAAAGTTTATGTTAGATATCAAATTCAAAAAACAAAAATAAGATTACAAGTTGAAGTTGCATAGTACATAGAACATGGACTTTCCAAAAAAAAATCATCGAAGTTTTATTTCAAGAAGATTATATTAAAAATAGGTTTAGATATTGTTTTGGTCCCACTTCCTTTACTTCATGTCAATTTTGGTCGCCTACTTATAAAATATCTATTTTAATTATTGTATTTTTAAATTTGATTCAATTTAGTCTCTATATTTTCAAAACATTTGCTTTGATCTTTGTACTTAAAAAAAGTGACTATTTTGGTCTCAATTTACAAAATTTTGACATAAATTCTATACATAATCGAAATCTTCTAATACAAAAATCAACGACTACATTTCAAGAAATTTTGTGAGTAAATTGTAGTGTTGAAATTGTGATTGAAATATATGAAATAAAAATATAAATGATAAATTTTTAAAAGTACACATAGTAAACTATATGTTAGAAACGTAGATGAACTAAAGTTCTTATATTAAAAAATTATATTAAATAATTTAAATGGTGAAGTTTTCCTCTAATTTAGTACTTCTAAATTTCATATTATAAGATTATGTATACATAAATTTAGTAGGCTATATTTTACCCACGAATAAAAGATAACAATAGTTTTCTCACACTGAAAACTCCTGACTTTCGACTGTGGCATAGTTTTATTAGAATGAAGTTAATTTATCTATTAAATACAATATAAATATACCAATGAAACTACACCTAGTTTAAAAATTAATAGAATCTTATAAATAAATAAGTATTTTTCCACGATAATTTATGATTTAACATCTTTTCTAAGATGTCAAAACAAGCATAGCTTCACGGTAATTGACGTATATCTCGAATTAAGAAGTTGCGAGTTGAATCACCCACACCCACGTGTTATACTAAAAAGAAACTCTCATCTTAAGATATTTTACCTAAAACGAAAAGGCAAAATCATTGAGTTTAGTTTTTAGAAGTTCAACTACATCTAGAGTGGTGATTCAACCTTCTACATTTTAGGTACTAATTTATATAGAAAGTATTTTTCAAAAAAAAAAAAAGAAAGAAAGAAAGAAAGAAAGAAATTAAGAATTACCCAAACAAGAAATTAAGAATTATCTACTAGTATACAGCTTAATTTTATTCATATAAAAAAAAGGAAAAAGAAAGTCAAATTTCTAGAGTTTTTGGGTATTCCCTTGGTGAGGCACTAGAATTTCCATTGGACAATTGGGTCTCTCTTTGGTCATCATTATTTCTGTTAGAAGAATTTTGATCAGATCGGAGTTTCTTCAAAACGGCGCCGCTCCAGTCCCACAGATGCAGAACCACGAACGTTCCAATTCCTCCGATCAAACCATAAGCAATCGAATATGTCAACGGCATCAAAATCATCGTCAAAAATGCCGGAATCGCTTCTCTCATATCCCCCCATTCGATCTCCACCACCGATCTCGCCATCAGAACCCCCACCAGAATCAGCGGCGGCCCCACCGCCCACGGC
>NW_019104517.1:1165884-1205452 GCF_001995035.1 Momordica charantia | reverse complement strand
CGCTTTCCGATGCGGGTGGTGGCGACGAAGGAATTCAGCCGTGTCGGGAAAGATCGTAGAGTTGTCGCCACCGCCGGCGCCGCCATGGAAGGGGGTCGTTAGTAGGAATCTGCAAATTACAAAGGGAGAGTGTGAGTATGTTGAAGTTCTTCAAAGTTTCTGTGGCCAATGCAACAGCTATTTATTTATCAAGTAGAACGTGGCAACAGTGAAATAAAGTCAAATTAATTTCTAGGTTTTAAATACCATGCTCCCATATAAGCTATGTTTTTCTTTTTCGTTTTATTATTATTATTATTATTTGTTAGAATATGATATTTTAGTTTCTTTGTTAGCACTCAGTTGAGGTTGGGGATTTCAACTTCGAGAGTCGAGCTACGCTGGTATTAACACATTTTAATTAGTTGTATAATGGTTAAATTACTAATTTAAATCTCTCTATAATTTAGACTTTATGTTTTAATTTGTTTATTATGATTTTTATAGTTTTCAATTTGGTTGTTTAAATATGGACTAAGTTTGATTAATTTGATCCTTATATGTTAAAAGCTAAAATTCCATGCGTTATTATCATATTGAATACGTAATTGGTACCGCTTGCAAATATAGCAGAAAGTTAACCGTTCATTAAAAAAAAAACCATTGTTTTTCTTATTTGAAAATATAGTACAAATAGAAAGTTCGACCCAAAATATAAATGATATACTTAATATTATGTATCTCTGTAATATCAGTGATATACAAAAATGAAGTATATAATTGATATATTTAGTGTGACTAATATACTTCATACTTGATATATCATTTATATAGTGATATACTTTATATTTGATATATAACTAATATACCTAATTTTAAGTATATCACTGATTTGTTTGATATACGAATAAGAAACCGACAATGTTAGTTAAATCAAAATCTTCCCCTAGAAGAAAATTTATTAGTGATATATTTAATATAAAGTATATCATTAATATATTTGACTAATATACTTCATATGTAAATTAGTATATCAGTAATATACTTCATATTTAATATAAAAGTTTTTTTTTTAAGAATAATATTAGATATATAGGTTGTGCTAGTGATATGTCTAAAATGAGATACTGATATATTTGATATAGCAATAAGAAATATTCAATGTTTTTTTCAATAACAATAATAATAATAATAATAAATTCAATTAAAATAATTAAATTCTTATAAAAACAAATGCAATATTACTTAAACCAAAATCTTCCACCAAGAAACATCAATGATATACTTGATATGAAATATTTGATTTATATATATGGTGTAACTAATATACTAATTCATGTTAGGTATATAAGTTATTTATGTTTTATATCTAAAATGTAATTATATATCACTGTTTGATACATAAATAAGAAGACTTCAAGGTTACTTAATTAAAATCTTCAATCTAAAGGACATTTATTAATGATATATTTAATATGAAGTATATTATATATTTAGTGTTACTGATAAATCTCATTTTAATTATATCGCTAACATATTTGATATACCAATTAGAAAACTAAAATGTTACCTAATCCAAAATCTTCAATTCGAAGGAGATTTATCAGTGATGTACTTAATATGAGGTATATCTACATTAGTACATCAATTAATAATTGATATACCTAATATATCAAATATATCATCGATATACTTCAATTATATAAATTATATCGTTTATATACCTAATATGAAATATATCATTAGAGATAACAAAATTGGAAAAACAGAAAAAATCAAAATCAAAAACAAAATTTTGATTTAAAATTTTTTAGTCATATTTACAAAATCGAAAGGATATTGCAACGTTTGTAAATATGGCAAACAATTTTGCTACTCATAAAAAAAATATCCTTAATATTATTAAGAAAAAAAAACAAGAGGAAGAAGTTTGGATTGATTGAAACTAAGATGAGTTTTAATGTACACTTTTTCTTTTCACCACAAGACTTAGAATGGAAAGTTTTAAAAGAATAAGGGTAACTTTTTTTATATGTAAATAAAAATGTCATAAACATTTTAAGGACCCATTAACAAAAAGTTTTAAACAGTATTTATTTTTGGCTTCTTTTTTACTTCGAGGAGAAAAAGGTACTGTTACCTTTCAAATTTCAAAAAACATTTCACTTCCGTCCATAAAAGTTAAAAGAGAAAAACATTTTACCCTTGCAATTTCAATAATAGTTTTAAATTGTCCTAGGACCATTTTTCATTTAGTGCAAGAAATAAAAAAATAATTAAGTACATTAAATATTTACGTAACATTATTTATGTGGGGGCAATAAAAGTGTTATTAACCGTTTTAGGTTTTCCACTAAAGTAAAAACTAATGATTTATAACCCTCTATTCTTTATATTTTTAAATTAGTAACAATTTAATTTTTTAGACTTAAATACGTAACAATTTACTTTCGATAGTTTAAAATTTGTAATAGTCTCATTCTTATTGTAAAAAAAAAAAATCATCCAAATTAAGTATCTATTTTTATCATATAATGATTTAATTTTTGTAATTTATAAATACATTTGGTCCTCTTTAGTCCCTCATTGATTTATCGCTCTATGTTTATAAGAAATTTAACAAAATTTTTATGATAGGGACTAAGTCGTAAAAACTTTAAACTATAAAAACTAAATTATTATATATGTTAAAGTTCATAGATCAAATTGTTACTAATTTGAAAGTACGATAAATAAATCGTTACAAATTCAAGTTAAGTGAGTTACTTTAATGAAAATACAGAGATGAAAAATACATTTTTTTAACGTGTTAATATTATAATATGATATTTATGATATTTTTCTAAGGGCAATATTTGCCCAATGGTATAACTGCCCTTGCATGCTCGATTATCTCTAAAAGTATAATTGGTTCTAATATACATACACTCTTTTTTATTTCATAATTGGTTCTAATTTTTACCAGAAATGATGTATTACACTTAAATTAAATTCATAGATTTTTAATGAATGTGACATGCCTAATTTCTACCCTATAATAAATATCATTGGAAAAGTATAAAGACTAAACTAAAATTAGAATTTAAATGCAAATATAACTCATCCATGACATCTACTCTCTTCTACTGCTATTTTTTAGGTTTGGAATTTAAATCTCCACTTCTACTATTTTTTTTACTAAAAAATATTGAAATTAAAATTAAAGTACAATAGACAAAAATAGTTTGGTGTATAAAACTTAATACAATACAATACCATATTATTTACGACAGACTACATCGAACATCACATCATGATTCAACATGTTCAATTATCTTTGTACTATTATTACTAACCAATAGTATGTCCAAGAATCATTTAAAAATATTTTCGAAACCTCAAAATCAAAATATCATTTTAAAAATTTAAGAAGTAAAAAGTAAAAAATCCATTGACCTAATCCGGATCGGAAAGATAAAGGATCGCTCCTCTCTTATTATGGTCGAAATTTTACATTATTAGAGAAAAATTACAATACCATTTGATAATCTTCATATTTTCAAATTTTCTATCTTAGAAACTATGCTTTTTTTTTTTTTACCTATATGCTATTCAAATTTTAAAAACAAAAACAAAGTGTTGAAAATAATTTCTTTTCTTTTAAAATTTGATATAGACTTTGCAAATATTTTTTTAGTACAACATGTAGAGGTAGACGATCAAACTCACAACCTCTTAGTTGGAGATATATGTCAATTATCATTTAGCTAGGTTCGTTTTGACGATTTTGTAAATGTTTAACAACAAAACAACTGAACACATAAATGAAAATAATATTTTAAGATGTGGTTCATTTCCAATCCTATATTTTAAATAAATAGAAAAAAGAAGCCAAATGTCAAAACTGTATTTTTCTCTTATATAAAAGGAAAAAAGACACTCATAACAATACCCGTGGTAGATTTTAAATTTTCATAGATTCTACATGTCTACCAATTCGACATGAGTACGAGGAATGAATTGGTATTTCTACCATATCACTAGTAAAAAACAATAAATATCACTGATATAGAATATTTACCCTTTTTAACTTATTTAGAAATGATATTTATCGATTAAAATAAATATATTCTATAAATTTTATAAAAGTATCTGTCAGTATTCTAATAGTTGTGTTAACCAACTTTCGTAATATTGAGACTTTCACATTTTTATTAATATTAGTATTGACACCTTTGTTTGTGATTCATGGTATTAAATATTTGTTGCCGCGTGACATTTCCATCAACATTTCTATATATCCATAGTTTAACATTAACATGGAGTAAATCGATATTTTCATTGGACAAAATATGAAAAATGTCAATAAAATATCACCCGTATATACATAATATTAATATTAATTATTTTAATTTATTTAAAAATAGAAAAATATTTATTTTTTAATTTATATTTTTATAAAATTGAGAGCTCGCAGATTGCGTAGATTTAAAACTTTGTCTCTTAGGCATATTACAGGGTTTGATGCCCTTTTCTCCGGCATATCCTCAATCCTCACGTGACCCATCGTGTGACACAGCGTGTAGGGTACACGGTCCTACGGTGTACTCTCTGTAGGACTCCTTAATAAATGTGGTCTAAAGGAGATGGAAAGTTGGGGTGATTGGACACAGGTTGAAGCTATCCTGATTTATTCCTGATTAGCATGAGATTTGATGGGGGAATTATTGGGGCCATTATAATAGACATTTGTGAGGTTGAGTACAAATTTTCTTTTATATTCTAGATAATATCAAATTGATTGATGGATTAGATACGTAAGTGGTTCATAATTAATCCAACGAGAATATCACTTGTACTTTTTTACAAAGTTGAATGACAAATTTGTGTGTTTTGCTTTCGTTATTTAGAGATGGAAATTAGATTGTCACGTGGAGGACAACGATTCGTTGAAGGGAATACTCTAGATAGATCATGGTATATCTCTACCTCGGAACCATCCAAGGTGGGTGACTCACTATTTTTGCTATTAAACCATCAATATTCAAGTTAAATTGTTTGGGTTTGATTTGCTCAGCTAAATAGGTTCGACCTCAATTCCTGGAGTAACTGCCTGTCGCAACCCCTGTCGGAACCTAAACCTATAAATATATTGTCTCATTTCATCATTAGATATCGAATTTTTCCTCGAACTTAATATTGAGTTCGAGCTATTTACTGACTTGAGCGTCGAAGATTTTGCCCTTTTGTACAAGCCTTCTCTTGAAGTTTCAAGTTGGAGCGAGGACCGAGTTCGAACTTGACCAAATTTAACGTTATGCAATTCTTTGTATAAACAATATTAGCACCTGGCAACACTACAGAAAATTTGACAAATCATTACTTTTTGAAAAACAAAAAGAATATATATATATATATTTTGTATTTATCTCTACATGTCAAAAAATTAATGGGAATCAATAAAAATTGGTGTGATCCGCAAGTGGCTAAGCTTTGTTCTTTTACTTTAGGATCCACTTGTTTTGGACTAGTGAAATAAAATAGTTTTTGGAAATTGGAATTTGTGGGGTCATTTTTTATTTCTACTTTATATGCATCCTTCTCGACCCACCGACCCACCACTCATGGTAATAAATGTGAGTCTTCTGATGTCATATCAATTTCTATTTAAATAAAGACGTTAGATATTAGTTAATTTGAACGAAGTTTAATTAATTAAGGTATTAGTAACACTTCTTATAGGTTCAACCTTTGAATTTGTAACATTTTATATATATATATATATATATATATATATATAATAAAAGATAGTGATAGTTTTTTATGGGTGAGAGGTTCAAATTCCCTTTCTTGTAATAAAATATTTTGGATTTTACATCCACGTATGTGACATTAAATTTTATGGACTGCGATCACTTTGACTTTATGATTTAGATTTCATCCCACTAAATTACAAAACTGAAAAAGTATATATATAAATTAAATATCTTTTTGGTTGAATTACTGTTTTTTTTAGATGTGCAACCAAGTCTAAGCACCCTATAGTTAGGTAATTTTAATTTGTACATTTAATTAAAGGAAAAGATTTTTTAACCTACAACTCATAAAAAGAGATATACTTTTTTAAAATTTATTACATTACAAATAAAGAGATACTAAATTGACATTATTTTGTGAGAGTTTAAGCTATCAAACAAGAAAATTATGAATTGATGGGATCATGAAGTGTCTAATGTGGACCTCTAGCATTGTCGTTTATAAAGCCTTCCTATCTTAATGAATGAACAAAAAAAAAATAGTAATAATATTTTATATTTGATTTGATTCATTTTAGTCTATGTATTTTCAAAACATTTATTTTAGTCTCTATATTTTGAACATTTTTTTATTTTAGTCGTTGTACCTTTAAAACGTTTGTTTTGATCCATATAAGTTTTAAAAGTGACTACTTTGGTCCATTCATTTTTATTTTTATCTCACTTATTTTGATCAAAATTTTAGCACAACAATTCAGTCACTAAGTATTTTGAAAATGTTGCCATAAATTTGTATAAAATGTCTTTTATTGGGTATAAAATTTGTATTAAAACTTTAGAAACATGAATTAAAATGGTTACTATTTTAAAACAAATAAATCGAAACAGACATTTTGAAAATAAAGAAAATAAAATCAACAAATATTAGGAGTACAAATATCAAAATGGTCATTTTGTTGCTGCTAAAATTAACCCAAGTTTAAAAGTACAGATGAAAGTAATATAAAAAGAAAAAGCATAAATCTCTGTTTTAGTTTGGGATTGGTCGGACTTGTGGGACAAGTTGTGGACATGTAGAGTAAGGTCAAATCATGAGGTGGAAGTGGGAGTGGTTTGGTGCCAAATTAAAGCTCCATCTTTTCAATACTTGAGCTCTCATTGGGGTACCAGTCACATATTTTTTAGCTTTTTCTCTCTCTCTCTCTCTCTCTCTCTTCACTTTATGTATCAACCAAATATGTTATTTTTTATTTTAATTATTCCTTTGTAGTAATAAGGCTAAATACAATTTTTTTATGAACTAAATACATATTTTAGTATCTATTATTTAAGCAATTTAGAGCTCATTTAATAATGTTCTTGTTTATAATTTTTAATTTATAAGAAACATTAGCGTTTGATGATGGTTTATGATATAGAAACAACAAAAATTAAGTATCAAATATGCTTCTATTTCTTTTTTCAATTAAAAAGAAAAAAAACAAGAAACAAAAAATAGTTACAAAATGCAATTATATTTTTTTGATTGGAAAAAGAAAAAAGAAAAACAAGAAACAAGAAACAATAATATGATATTCAATCTGAATATAACTTAACTGATTAAGACACGTATCTCCGATCAAAAGGTTGTGAGTTCGAATCTCCAATGCTACATGTTGTACTAAAAAAACAATAATCACGAATATTACCAAATAAATCTTTAGTTCTTATTAGTTGGATAATTGTGTAATATTATATTTTTGAATCATATAACTTCTTTTAATGCATGTTAATAGTTAATGACACTCACTTAGGAGAAGTCGAAATTCTGTATTTGTGATTTGTTATTCCAAAAAATATATATGTAAACGAGAGCTGAATTTAAAAAACCAATGTAATTTTACTCTTTTAACCTATAAGATTAGTAAATCCAGAGCCTTATTATGTTGGATTAGTTAGGCTTGACTTCAATTTCAAGCTACACAAACCTCCATTGATAGATTAGTCCATCACACTTGGTGTAGAATTAGGAGTGAGTTTCATATGTCAGCTTTTAGTTTCCGCATAAAAATTACTTTTTAGATAATTATGTTTCAAGTATTTCTTCAAAAAATATTTATTTGATTTTTTAAAATGTATTTTTAGTCATCTAAAATAATTTAGAAGACTATAACTAAACACACATTAAATTAGTAATTCTTCCAAAATGCTGGTAAGAGTTATTATATATTTTTTTTTAATTTGAAAAGTACTTTTTTTCAAAAGTAAGTTCAAACGCGCGGAAAGTTATGATAGAGGAAAGATTCATGGCCCATGGGATCTTTCTTAGGCCTTGAAAAGTCTGTTCCTATTTTTCAATAATTTTTCCCAAATTTGAAGTGAATTTTGCAGATCAATAATGTTACGACATTACAATATTACATGCAGTTTGGTGGATTCTGAATCATTTAAAAAGAATAAGAAAAAAAGGAAAAAGTTATGATTTTATCCTTTTCCTTTCTAAGCCCTTTCTTCTTTTCAAGTTTTTCAGTGTGCCGCAACCTCACAGGAAAGAGCCTTTGAGCCACTTTCTTTCTTTCTTTTTAATCTCTTGACAAACAATTTATATAAAAAAAATGGTTTAAATACTTTCAACTTTGGCTTATTTTGGTCCGATACTTCTAATTTTTTATTTATTTTAATCTTTTATATTTTCAAAACGTCTGTTTTTGTTCAATGTATTTTGAAAGGTGACTATTTTAATCCATATTTAAAAATTTTCATCACAAATTATATACACAATTGAACTCTTCAATATAAAGTCATTGCTATGTTTCGAGATATTTAATTTAGTATAACGACGTGTTGAAATGATAATAAAAAAAACGAGCTAAAAAATAAAATAAATGGACAAAAACGATCCATTTTTAGAAGTATATAAACCAAAATCAACATTTTGAAGATATAGGGATCAAATTAGATAAAAAAAAAGTACGGTAACCAAAATGAATAATTTGAAACTACATGGATTTAAAATTAATAAAAACTGAAAAAGTATCTCTGTATTTCAAAATATGTCACCTGTTTTTAAAATTAGATTTACGTCTTATTTAAAAAAAAATGAAAAGTTCATATTAAATTTATGATTTGAATAATACTACTCAATATTAGATATATGAAAAAGAAAACAAAAAAAATTACACAACCAAATTTCTCGCTAAAAATGAAGCGAACATATTTTAAAATATTCGATTTTGCCATTCCATCCTTGGGGGCATTTTGGTCAACTGCTGATTTTTCCATCTAGCTAAATGGGCTCAATTTCGGCCCAGTAAGAAACCCCTTCGCAAATAGCAACATACGTATCGCGTCTCCGGTATTTTGCTTTCTACGCAAAACTTTCGTTTTGTTATCCTCTGTTTTCTATCTTCTCTGCTTCCGTGTTCGGCAAGCGCGGCGGAGCTTCGGCTGCCGGAATCATCGAATCGGATCTTCCTCCGCCGTCGATGACAGGCATTGATTAATTGCCATCGCAGTTCGGGCTCACATTTCGTTACATTTCATCGTCATTGTGTACGATTTGTACTCGTATTCTACTATTCCATAATCATATTTTCGATTATCATTAGATGTTCTGATTTACACCGTTCGTTGATAGATTCCACGCAGCGGTCTCCATCTACTTCCGTCGACGATGACCGGTGGTGCTGAATCGCTTGCTCATTGCGGCTCTCATTTGGCGCCATTTTCTCGCGATCGCTTACAAACTGTGTACTCTTCATCCTTCTAAAATGTGCCGATAATTAGGTTTGATTCTTATCATTCATGTTCTCATTTAGGTTTTTTCGTTGAAGTGATTGTTGCTGGTTTTTTTCCCGTACAATTCTCTGTTTTATCGCCATTATGGTGTCTAAGCTTCTGAAATTGCTTTGGTTAGTTGTTTATTAGTTCCTACCAGAGTTTTTGGTTCTTTAGCAGTAGTACTGTGGTGTTGAGTGCCGTTCAGATCAGCTCCGAAAGAAGTTTGAACAAAATGAATTTCAAAAACCTGAGAAAAATTAGTAGAAACTCGAAGGAGCGTCCTCTCTATTATCTAGAAGAATCGCACATTCAACTGATATTCTCACTCTTGAAATCGTAGTCGTAGAAGCATGGCAACAGATCTACTGCAAGCCTGCTGTAGCTAGAAGTCCAGAAAAGAGCGGGAAAATGTTTTCTGTATTTTTTTTTAAATGTTCTTGTTTTTGGCGCTTCTTTATTTCCACCAAAATTAATGTGTTTTTAAATGCTTTATGATGAAATCCTTTACTCAAATTTCTTCTTGTCGTTTGCTTCTGCTGCTGCTATATAAAAGTAGTATCCATCCTTTCGTTTTGATTTTGTCTCTTTCTTTCTTTCTGCAAGTTGAAATAATTGCCTCGTTTTATTAGGATAGCATTCTCCGTGAGTAATTTCTACTCCTTCGGGGAGATTGTTATATAGCGCCTATATTTTTGTCAATTTAACCTGATGCCACTGCTAATGATCCAGGTCTTGATGATGATAATAATTCAAAATATCCGTGAACTTAGTTCAGTACTAATTGATACTTATCTAATCAAGAGGTTATGAATTCAAATCTTTCACCCTCGTTGTACTAAAAAAGATATTTTAAATTAAAGATTATGAATTCAAATCTTTCACCCTCGTTGTACTAAAAAAGATATTTTAAATTAAATATGAATTGATTTGGTGATCTTAATAAATATTACAGGTACAAAAATTTTGTTAGACCTTTTAAAATCTTCTCTTCTAGGAATCAATATGATATTCAGTGGAGCACCTTCGGGTGTTGGCGTAGTGGCAAGAGGTCTGGATTTCACATCCAAAATCCAGGTTCGAGTCTTACTCTTTCTAGAAATTAAAAAAAAAAACAGAAAAATGTATGATATACACCGAACATCATATGAGAGTTATTCAATTTATTTTTATTTACCAAAGTTAGCTATAGCTTTGGGAACAATATCATATAACTGTTAATTTTACATGTCTCCAGAGCTTAGATGGCCTTCCCTGCGCGTGAGGGGGCATCATGCTAAACAATGACCTGCCGTTGGTCTCAGCTGCAAGGGTCTTTTCAGTCTATCTTTTGTCTACTGCATAGTTTAGGAAATCTAATGCATTAAATGACGGTTTATCCTATTAAATTGTCTTTTCTTTCCCTTACAAAATTTCTCGTTCTTTCATGGTCTCACGTACACCACGCGGTAATGTAGTAGATTTTAAGGTAGAAGTTCCAATTATGTTTAATAGTTGAAACCTGATGTTATAGCTATCTGTGCATTGGATTTTCGGTACTGTTCAAGGATTTTAACACTGTCTGGGGAAGGGAATATCCTGGACACGTGGAGGACCCCTATTAGTTCTCCAAGATGGCTCATGAGTCATGCCCAGCTCGGATAGCCGAGATGGCCGCCACTAACGTCGACAAATGCTAAGTATGAGGGTCGAGGTGAACCTGACCCAGGTCTGACCTACCGGGGAGCTTGGTAGGGGCCGATGTGAGCAACTGTCTGCGGCGTGATTATCGGGCGTAACAGTCGGTCCCGAGATTACCGGGTGTAACCGACGGTCCCGAGATTACCAAATGTAACCGTCGCGAGATTGGCGGGACTACCACCCATAAATAGAGGGCCTCACTCCCCGATCAGGTACGATGATTTCTGGCCTCGAACTAAATTGGGAATCCGACTTATACTGACTTGATCGTCGGAGTGCTCACCTTTTTGTGCAGGTCCGCCCAAGTGTTCAGGTCGGTCCGGAGGCCCAGTTCGAGCTGCAATCGGGAACACACTGTTGTGCATATCTTTACATAAACAAACACTTTTTAAAGTCAGCTGGGATAATCCTCATTTATAAGATCCAGCAGGATGTTGCAAGTTGTATTTTTCCTCGGAGTGACCGTTTGAGTATCAGAGCTGATGGAACTTGCTACATTTTTCTCGCTGTCCTGATCTGCCGTGTTGGTAACTTACTGTTATCTGGGATCAGATTCAATGAACAAAACTTCTGGTCTATACAACTCTCTCTTTCCCCGCGAATAAACGAGTTCTTCATCAATTAAATAACTTTAAAGGTTATATACTGTTTCCACTTCCCTATCATTTCCATCAAATAAAGATGGCTGAAACGCATCTTATTTCTGAATTCCTTTGGCTTTAATCCTTTTTCATTTTTCAGGGTTGCAAGCAATATTATGCTTCAACCCCACGTGATGAAGTAGACCAACTGTTCGTTTCTCTTGTGGTAAATAGTATATTATTGTATTACATATTTCTTTTTACGCAGATTGTGAGCTGAGGAGCCCTTCTGGAAGATTGTCGGCAAGTTTTATTAACTATTAAAAGATTCAGATTGATGATGTTTCGGATCTGGTGGAAAATAGTTTGCTGACAGAAGAGGAAAGGAACAAGTCCCATCTCTGGTTAAAGGTAAAAATTAAAAGGATTTTGATTCAAGAAAAATAACTAATTCGGTGAGCACCATATCTTGTCGAGTAAACCGAATTATTTTCCTTATATAAAATTCCAAGTAGACCCAATTTAATGATATTTTTATTTTTTGCTTTTAAAAATTAAATTTAGGAACACTGCTCCCATCTGTTTCTTTGTTTTAATATCTAATTTTTAAAAATGATTTCAAAGTCTAAACTAACCTTTTGAAATAAATTTTTTTTTTTTAAATCTTGTTTTTATTTTTTAATTTTAACTTTTAAAAATGTGAAAAAACATATAAAAAAATATGTAGAATCAAGCATGACTTTTAAAAAACGAAATAATTATTAAATAACAACGTAATTTTTGTTGTCATAGTTTGTGACATTGAGACTCTGGGTAAGCTCTTGGTAAAGTAGTTTCTAAAAAAATTCCGTACTGCTGTTGTTTTGAACATGTCAAATGAATAATGTTGAAATAAAGCACTTAATTTGGTTAAATATTAAATGAGTAATTGTACTTCTTATGAACATAGTTTGATGTATAATAGATTTCATGTCGTGTAATACTGCCAGTGTTTTTTTATATTCTTATGAGTTAATTGTTAAATTTCAATAATCTTGCTTAAGTTTTTTCGAACTCAGTTAAAGAAACGAAACAATATTTTTATTATAAACAAATCTGATACATTTATTTATTTATTTTAAAAAAACAAAAATATACTTTCTCGAACAATTATCTACATACAATATGATTTTTTTAATTAAACAATATAATCAATTATTAAAATTATTAATTGAAACCATTACAGATACAACCTAATTTTTTTAGTAGAACCAGTATAGGTAAGATATTCAAAATGAGTAAATGTCAATTACCACAACGAGATCACGATCTTGTTATGTTTTGTAAGTTTCTTTTTGTGGATTGAGGCAAAGCTGATTATTTAGGAGATTTAATGACATATTGTACTGGCTGGCCTTATTAAAGTTGAATTTGCTTTTAGACAAAGCTGATTTTTACTTGTGATCTAATTTTTAAAAGAACTTCTAAAATCCGTGTCAGCCTTGCTGATAAAAAAAAAAAAAATCTACTTGTACACTTTTCTAATTTACTATAAAGATTATTTTTTAAATAAAAAAAATAATTTTAAAAACCCTATTTCATAGTTTTTTAAATTTGTTAAGATCAAGGCTTTGAAAGTACTTTTAAAAAGGAAAGAAAATTAAACATCTACCAATGCCGAAAGGGAGCTTAATTTTAAAAAACAGAAACTCAGAAATAAAGTCCATATAATTCTTAGTTTTTTACGTTTTAAAATTACATTTGGTTATTCTTTTTTCTTCTTTATTCTCTCAAAAACACAACAGCATATTGATAAAAAGATTTATTCAATTTTGAAAATTTAGTTACAATTCTAAAAACATTTTCAACAAGAAAATGACAAAATGATGAAAATTATAGTAAATAAGCTTATTATAACTAAAAAAACAAATAATAGATAAATCAAAGCGTTGAAAAGGAACAAACACTAAAAAACGGAAATATTATAAAAAACAAGACCTATAAAAGCAAAGTTAGCAATTCAATATTCAACAAGAATAAAGAAAACTTATGCATTACTCCAAATCATAAATTAATTGTAAGGGCAGTAGTTCACCTGAAAAAGTGACATGCATAAGAATTAAGTAGTTAATAACACTTCTAACAAATCAATGATCGAGAGACTAAAATCTTGCAAGATTTTCGTGTATCAATACCGCAAAGCAGCATCTTAGTCAGGGAAGGGTCTATGACAAATTCATGAACTTGTGAATTGTGATTGTTATCGTCGTCATTATAAATTATAAAAATAAGAAAAGTAACTAGAACATAGAGAGGCCGAAACGAAGACACAAAAATAAATCATTAGCTTCAGACATCAACAAATAAGCAAAAACCATTACAATAACATGAAAGATCGGAGTGGAAGTACAGTACCTCATACTTTATGATGCCTCCGCCAGCCCTGTGTTATAATGCAATACAGAAGTAACCGGTGAAATAGGAGACTGTTGTTGCTCTTCTTGTCCTCCTTGTTCTCCCGGTTGTATTAGCTGTTGTTGCTGCTGCTCGCCTTGCCAAGTCCACACAATGTCCTTCAGAGCGGGTCTTATATCGTCTTTCATTATCTTACGATATTCCAGCGTATCTCCGCTCGACTTCTTCATTTCCACGATATGGAATGATGGGGTAATCTCGAAAATCTCTGCGTCGATGCATACGGCTCCTTTTCGACCTTCCTTACACCCTTCAATCTTCAGTATGCCTCGGTCTTTCTTTTTGATTTTCAGTTTCAAGCATTTTGCAATGTCTTGCAGTTTAGAGATGATGGTAGATGCAGGCTTGTTGGATGTGAATCTCACTTCTTTCTTTTGATCAGTCTCCTCGAACAAACCAGACAAATCAAAACCTGCTGACAAGGAGATTATGTCAAAAGCATTCAAATTCAATGGCTTTTCCGCTTCTTGCTTCAACTCTCTAACACAATCTCTGTCCTCGGTGTTCGACATAAAAACTGCAGCATCGATGTCCAAAGGAGCAGTATCTTTCACTTCTTCTACATTAGTTTGGGGTTGCACATTCAACCCCTTCCTTAACCAAGAATTTCCCATTATTTTGGCAATAGATATCCTGGTATTTGGGTTTGGATCTAAAATCTTTGATAATAGCTTGCGCACCTCTGGCGCAAACCAGTTAGGAAATTTGAATTCTCCTTTTCCAATCTTCTTATACATCTCCATTAGATTTAAATCGTGGAACGGGAGATAACCAGCCAATAGAACAAATAAGATCACTCCACACGACCAAATATCGGCTTTGCACCCATCATAACCTCTCCTGTTAATGATTTCTGGAGCAACATAAGCAGGCGTCCCACAGGTTGTATGGAGCAATCCATCTTGACGTTTAGATTCAGCAAGAGCACTCAACCCGAAATCCGAGACCTTCAGATTACCCTGTTCGTCCAATAGTAGATTCTCCGGTTTCAAGTCTCGATGGCATACCCCTCTACTGTGGCAGTAATCAACAGCACTGATCAGCTGCCAAAAATATTTCCGTGCAACAGATTCCTTGAGCTTTCCTTTGGATACCTTATTGAATAGCTCACCACCTTTGACATATTCCATGACAAAGTAAATTTTAGTTTTGCTTGCCATAACCTCATAAAGCTCAACTACATTAGGATGCTTAACCAGCCTCATGACAGAGATCTCTCTCTTGATTTGATCAATCATTCCAACCTTCAAGATCTTCTCTTTGTCGATTACTTTAATGGCCACGCTCGTGCCACTTTTAACGTCTCTTGTGTGGTAAACCTTGGCAAAGGTTCCCTGCCCCAACAGCCTTCCTAACTCATAACGTTGCATCAAGACAGCCCCCTTGTTATCCATCACAAATATAATTTACTAAAAAACAGCAACACTTACTGCCACTGAACAGAATTAGTCGAGGAAAGCTCAACCATCTTCACTATCACTGTGCTTTGAGAATATGGGCTCTCTTGCATTGCAAGCTGCAGTGGGTATTTGGTACGAACATCTGTGTGGTTGATGAATTAAATAACCAACATCATGAAGTACATAAGAGGGTATCCACGATGGACGAATGAACCCATCAACCTCAGAGAAGAAAATCTCGACTTCTACACACATGTTTCAGCATTCCCAGGTGTCTATAATCAAACTACAGAGCAAGTCAGAAATCATAGATAACACCAAATAAAGCTAAAATTATAATTGAGAATCACAGACACCTAAACCAACATTAAAGAATTTTAAGGATTATATTTAAATACCTGGTTGAGTCCAAGATAATCATATAGATAAATGGAATAAGAATGTAACAGTCGTCCAATTATATAAAATACAGTCAATCATCTAGAAACCAGATAGCAGCTTCTCAGCGTTAAATAATTATCAGGTAAAATTTTTTTATACAAACTTACAAAAGTTAATCAGTAAATCTCGCAGCCTGAAAAACAAAAACTAAACAGCGAAGCCAACTCTTTCGCAGTAGCAACCACATCCAGCACAAATTTAGCGATAAGATGACAGCAGAGTACATAATGTTATAACCTTGAAAAACCTCGTCAGGCAAGAATTAGGCTACGCAGTCACGGGTCTTTTTTCCAGTTCGTGATGGAAAATAGTGGAAAATTGAAAGAACGAATAGTAACTCTTAAGCCGTATTAGCACATACAATAATTTACTTAAAGGAGCCATAAGAGAGAGAGAGAAGTTAGAAAATAACAAAAACATAGAAGACATGAACAAGAAATAGAAATGTTGATTCATAACTTCATCATCGCATACTGCTAATCATAGTTCAACACCTACAAAGAAAGCCGACGACGAATCATCTAATTACAGATAAAGAGAAAGGAAAATGAATTTCAATCGCTTACCGAGAAACTGAAGAATCTCTCCCTCTCGGTAAAAATAATAATTCCTAAGACGTATCAACACATACAGGAATTTAGGCATACAGTGAGAAATCAATCAAGAAATAGGTAGAGGGAGGTACATCAAGAAAATTAATATCCTCTCATTCTCCAAAACATAATCAAGAAACATAAGTTCTGATTCATAACCTACTCATCAGATACCGAAAACCAGAGTTCAAACATCTAGAAACAAAATTAACAGAGAGAAATTCGATGACAATCATCTAATAACAGTGTTAAAAGAAAGGAACATGAATTTCAATGGCTTACCGAGACACTGAAGAAGAATCTTGAAGAAGATGATGAAAATAGCAGCAAAACAGCAAGAAATTTGAAAATGTAAGCAATGGAAATGGATCTTCAAACGAAATCTCGAAAACCGAAACCCTTACAACGCAAATGCTTCGATTAGGCCGCCTGCATCACTTTAATACTGAGGTCCTCTGACAGATACCGAAACTGTCAGAATATCTGTGCTTTTACTAAAATGCCCTCGACGATTCTTTTAAAGTACAGATTCTGCCATCTAATTCTTTCTTTGAATTTTGAGGCGGGATAGAAATTTAAACCATAATTAATAATTAATGGACAAATTAAATATCATTTCCTATATCACTAATTTTGAGTAGAGAGTTCCATGTAGATCGTCACAATACTTTATTAATAAATTAAATTGGATATTATTGGAAAAAAATTATAATTATTAACAGTGAAAATACCTTTTTGTCCTTCAATTTTGAGTTTAGTTTTCACATAGCTTCTAGATTTCAAATTTTTACATTTTTACCTTTTGAGTTTTGAATTTAATTTTCATTGATCTTTATGTTTCAAAATCTTATACTTCTACGCTTGAATTTTGAATTAGAGATGAAAATGTTACATTTTGAAATGTAATAATCAAATAAAAACTAAATTCAAAATTCATGGATCAAAAAAGAACATATAATGTCAATCAAATAAAACACAAGTTGAAACTTCTCGATAATAAAAAAAAATTTACCTCCAAAAAATAATATTTAAACAAATGAATCAAAACTGAAACTAATAAAATACCTTAATCAAAATAATATTAAAACAAATATAATATTTATAATTTATAATACATACCTCTGTGTGTGTATATATATATTTTTCCTTTCTGGAAAGGACTTTATTATATATTGAGGAGCTCTATCACATCTTTGTCCATGCTATAATTAAAGTACCACGTGTCCAAAAGTGAGTAGAAGTTCTGTTGTTGGTAACGAACGTTTTTATGTTTTTTAAGTTTAAGAAAAGGAATTAAAAATGATTAAATTTTTAAAGACTTGGGGTGGAGCTAGCCGGTGGGAAGTGTTTTCGTGGAAGTAACAGCAGGAAAACGACACGAGTGTGGGACACGTGCTTGACAGCGTCTTGATTGGCTACGTGTGAGGAGTGAATATCACGCGCCGGAACGGCCACTGTCTGTCACCTGTTTCCCTCATCTCCACCAATCACCAAACGACACGTAAGTAAAATTAGTTTCCACGTCGCATCCGGTAACAGACGCCGGCCCAGTGACAGCCACACACGTCAGTTTTTGTTTGCCAAAGACAAATTTACCTAAATACCATTGGCAGGAAACTTCACTTGGTCCACCCAAATTTGCGTGGCCTTCATGGTTCTTCCGGGAGACGTGAGGACGGTCGTAATTTGAGTCGTAGTGTTAATCAAAATACAATTGGTTAAGAAATATATGGTTCAATTTCACATATTCTTGATCTAAGAAGGACGTATGCAAGAAAAACTAGTAGTATTTTGAAAATATATTCAATAGATGATTAAGAAACATGTGGATTTCGAATGTAGATTCAATAAGAAAACTTTATTGACTGTCTCATTCAACAATTTTCAAAATCTATAACTTAAATAGTTGCAATAGATCAAGTGTGTCCATAGGTTAGATTCTTTTTATACTCAAATAAATTTCCGTACCAACTTGAACAAATCTCAACTAATTCTAAATTAAAGAATTCAAACCTATATTTTATAGTGTAAAAATTAACTTACAAAATAGATTCATAAATTTTTAGAGTTTATCTATTTAGTTTAGGTGATTAAATTTTTTTTAAGTCTTTGAGATGAACTAATCTTATGAATTTAAAAATAATATTTCATGACAAGTTAGCTCAAACAACTACAAATTGTTGAAAAAATAAAATATTTATAGAAATATATTCGCAAAAAGGCATTTTTACTCTTTACCACATGTTATAGAGGTTGTTTCAATTGGGTTTGAGGAAAGCAACGATGCATACTATGCTTTTAGTTCTATCCACATGTTACACTTTCCATACCCTAATCATACAAGTTATAAATGGAAGAGTGATCTTTTAACAACTTCACAAATAATGGCTCCTACACATTTGGTAATATTTCCGTTTTTTGTTACTTTTATTACTTTTCTTTGAGTTGGTTTTATTACTTTTCTTTGAGTTGGTTTTAGTACGTTAAACTCAGGGGGGAAATAACCAACCTACCAACCTAAAAAGTAAAGTATTGCTTCTTCTTCACTTCACATTATAGGCAAAATGCCAGCACAACACAAAGGTCCAAAAATACAAGAACACATCAAATTCCAACTCAAGTAAAGCAGCATCAACCATTCAAATTGAATAGCTACAACAGTGACACATTCGGCTACAAACAAAGCTTATAAATTATTTACTCAATTCTGCAACAGCCAACCATTCAAATTGAATAGTCACAACTTAAAAGAAGCACATATACGGAAACGAGACATGGATATAACTCAATATGGACATGGTGACACATCATTTTTATAAAAATCTAAGACGAAAGCATAACAAGGACACGCTGTATACAAATTTTTTAAGTGTATATCATTTTTATACAAGTAAATTCAAAGTTGCTAAGTTAATGCATTTTTATACTTAAAAAAATGTGTTTGATGTATTTTATTTTTAAAAATTCATTATTTTATCTAATATTACTATTTATGTTTATGTCTTAACAAGTTTTTGACATCTACCTAGCAAATATCTTATCCATATTCACTTTGTACAACTTAGTGTGACACGGCTCTATTGAACTAACAAGTATTTGATACCTGTATAATAAGTATCTAAGTGTCAGAGTGTCCGACGCGTATAAACGCTACCTAAATTGAAGAGTACATGCTTAGGCCACATCTGGACAATTCCAAAGTTCCACCAACAGTGACACGTTTATAAATTATACACTGAATAGAGCAACAGCCAATCATATACATATAATCTTGTGTCAGAACGTACATCATTATACCCAGACCATCCATGGACAGAGATTGTATAATATTAAGATTCTTATACAGACAGAGAAGGGCAAGAGAACAACTAAATTCTTACCCATTTTCCTTCAGAAACGACATGTCGATCCCATCGTGTCTGGTGTGGAAATTCAAGCGTCGGCAAGCGCAGGCAGAGTTCCAACAAATGATGTGGTGTTGTCGCCACCCGCTACCGCCGGGCAAGCATGTATTGCTCTGCAAATATCTGTATTTTCTAGAATTTTCTCCGACTTGGCCACAATCAGAGGCCCATATTCAAATACCAGTCTCTTGCACTGCTCAATAATTGAAAATATCACAATATGAAAAAGTAGAGATTGATTGCCTATATTAGATTGCTTTATTTTTGGCTTGGCTTAATGGACAAAAAATAATAATAATAATAATAACATATTGATCGTTAGTTGGTTGTGTGGTATTGTGTGATAGTATTATAAATGCAAGAGATAATTATAATGATTGAGCAAGATTTTGAGTTGAAATAAGTGTCTACTAATACTAACCATAAAGGTACCGGAAAGCTGATAATGAAGTCTCCGTATATTTAGAAATAATATCTAAAGTCCTGAGTTCAAACCTTCAAATAAAAAACTTAATACTTTAAAACTTCTATTAAATCTCAAAGCTTAGTTGGGTGAGCAAGACCCTGAACATTAGTGAAGGTATTCATGAACAATATTTTCTTAAAGTGTGAGGCCCACTATAGTGGGATAGTCCTCTACGACTTAAGCATCAGAGTGTGTGTTTTTAGGTGCACAACAAATATATATATATACACACACACATTTTGCACCTTGAAAAACTATATATAATATGATAATGCGCAGTTTAAAAAATTTGAGCTTGCGGAGAAAAAGTAACAAATTTTAGGAATATATTGGAAGCAAAATTGTGGGCAACTCAGCTTCAAATCACTAGTCATGAAATTAATGATGTACGGAGTGTGGACCTCAAACACTCCGTTATAAAATTAAAATTGAATTAATAAAACTGGATAACTATTCCATTTTTTATTTTCTATTTTTAAAAATTAAACTTTTCCTTTACTTGGTTATATAATTTTTTATAAACATTTTCAAAATCTAAGTCAAATTTTGAAAACAATTTCAAAAATTTATTTTTATTTTTGAAATTTGGCTAAGAATTCAAATATGTTTTCAAGACTCGCGAAAAATTTACTAATGAGATATACAAAACAAACATAATTTCTAAAAACGAAAAATGAAATGATTATGGAACGCCCTCAAATAAACCAACGGAAGAAACAAAATTAGAAGTTGGCTGACCGCTGAAAAGAGGCAATCGAAGACTAGATATGGGAAGTTTAGATAATTTGGTCAACCTCTTATTGGTTACGTTTGGATATTATATAAACGTGAAAGAAAGACCAAATATTTTTTTTTTATAACTTCTGGAACTGAAATGGATAAAAATAAAGGACAGAAATAGGGACATGAATTACGTATTCTTTTCACCATTCTCAAACAGCAAAACCAGAAAAAATAAGTGGACGCATAAATGTTAGTGAAAATTCTTCATACCTCTTTCACACGGTACCCCAAAGAGTTGCACATATTCAGAAGCGTCTCAAGTATTTCTATCTGCAACACAGAAAGCGTATAAGAGATGTTCACAAACCCGAAAAAATATATAAGAAACTACCATCCTGAAGATGTTTATATATTTCTTAACAACTATAGACTTTGTGATAAGTTTAAACACAGTCATAAATACATATATATTACTGCTACGTTCCAATCAACAAATGTTCACAACAAAGTCATTCTGACAAAAGAAAAGGTGTTTGTTCAGAACTCTGCATCCCCACTCAATCCGCACAATTTAATCCAATAAGAAATCCAGACCAAGAGTGTTAAAATTTTCATAGATCACTAAAAAGTTTTTTAATTTCCTCATAAGCAAATAAAACAGCAGAATGTATAATATCAAACCTGTGTGTTAGGATCTTTCAACTTCTCCACCATTTTTGAAACAGTCTGATGACAAAATCCACAGCTATTTTCCTGAATCTGCAAGGACATTACGGTAATTTGCTCACAGAATCGGGCTGACTGGCAGAAGCTGGTAGGTTCAATTGAGGAAATCTCTGAGAAGAAGAGAGGAGCGTAGTAGTCCACCAGACTGATGCACTGAAAAAATGGAACAAAGATAATATCAACGAGAGTAAATTCTTTTGTTCTGTCACTTCATTTGAGAGTGAGATGATAAATGATGGAAGATACTATGCTATAGCTAGGCTAGCCGAAAAAAGTTTTTCTTCGTTATAAATGAACAGAAAATTATCAATCATTTCAAATGCACACTCCTGCAGATTCGTGAAATAAAAAGTCGTATAAGCGTAAGCAGCCATACCTTCTCATTGAATAGGCCCAACACAGCGCAGGTTTTCCGGAGAATAACAGTGATCTCATCCTGGGTCTTGTTATCTGCAAGGTATTCAACTGTCTGACTGACCAAGCTCTCACAGAGTTTACATATCTTCGGATCCTCGGAAGCTTCAGATAAAGCCTCATTGTCCTTCTCTTGCCTTAGGTAGCTTAACTCAGAATCTGAAACAGCAGAAATGACGACTTTTTTGATGAGATAAAAGTCTCACTCAAAGCAAAAGATTTAAAGGTTTTTCAATTAGAATGTCATCTTCACATAATGCTTATGTTTGTTGGAAGTCTTAAAGACAAGTAATACGAGGAGACGTCTGTGCATTTGATCTCAAGTTAAACAATCATTAACCAAAAGAAAAAAACAGAACAAGAAGAAATACAATTAGTCATTTTAATGAGCCAAATAATATAAAACAGAGCTCACAAAAAATCAGGAGACATAAGTCATAACCAGAACCATCAAATTCTAAAGACTAAGTTATAGTTTACTCCCTTTTGGACTATTTTTAAAAATCCCAATTTCATCTTTAATGAATTAATTTATTTTCAATCGAATTCTTACTGCCGTCAAAATGTGAAAATTCATTGACAAAATGACGATGTAGCATCAAAATTCATTTTATTAATTAACAAATACCCATACTTTACCTTTTTATGGGATGAAATAGACAAGCTCATCCATAAATTCAGAAACTTATTCGGTTTGAAATGGCTTGTGGAAATTAGACTCATAAAACCTCATGACCAAAATACTCTATTTAAATTCGTTTCAATCTAAATTTCATGGGGGAAAAATCAATACACAAAAAAGATAAATTTGAATTTCCCAAAAAATTAGAGAAGAAATTGAGATTACGGCCTAGATTACGTTACATATTTATCCAATTCTAAACAACAATCAGACATATCGATCAAAAATGAAAAATAAAGATTTACCAGAGGATGCAAGATTTCTAGCATCACAGTCCCAAGCAGCACCAACCACGAGAAGGAAAATTAGTCCAAACCTCAAATCCATTGCGCCTGATGCCTGAGAATACGACGAAAAACAGCAATAAAAAGTAAGCTTCAACTGAAATTACCACACCACGTACTTACTGACGAAACAAAGATATTTCCATACAGACGTCAATGAAATAAGGACAAAATACAAATAGAACAAAAGACCGAGGGTTATAAAAGCCATGCGCCCCAATCATAAAATTAGGAAGAAAAAAAACCTAGAAAATGCGTTTGGCAGCAAAGAAAACGAAGGAAAAAGATCTAGATTCCCAGAAAATTTAACCGCAAACGCGGATGATCTATAGATCTTCTTCCCGGCGGTTTCTCAGAGCGCGGGATGAAGAATTTCGGATTTCAAGGAGAACAGAAATCAGATTGCAGAGAAATACATGCCTTCGCTTAGACAACCAGGCTCTGGTTTCGTTCCGAGGCGTCCGAAAGAGACGATGGAACTGATTCCCTCTAGAAACTTGGAATTGGAACATTCATTCCAATTTTCAATATCGCTCTTTAAGAATTTTTTTTTTATTATTTTTATTTTTTCTCATGCGGATATTTCTCACGTGCAATTCGAACATGAGAAATTAGAATGAGATATTGATATTTTTCTCGGTTAAATTACATTTTTTAATTTGTAGTTTTAACTCTTATTCAAAATTAAAAAAAAATCGAATATGAGATTTAGATGATAACCTATTTTTAGCTTGCTTGTTATATTCAAAATTAATTTCTATAATATTTAATTGGTTAAAATACTAATTTGGTCATTTATTTTTAATTTGGTTTTGATTCTTATACTCTTTAAAATGTGTTTATATACATATTAATTTTCGTTTAAAAGAAAAAAAATAAATGAAAATTGATTTGTCTATCTTATTTTAATATTATTTTTATTATGACTTTTATGTGATGAACAGGAATATTAGATTTAAAATTTTTATTTTAAATTTAATATACTTTATTTCTATTAAAAAGTTTGTTAGATTGAAAAAGTCACTACATTTATTTTTAAAATTAAGCTCATAAATGCTACTTTGCTACTTTTTCTGTTAATGTGTTTCTTTGTATTTTATATACTTTGCTAAGTTTTAAATGTGTTTTTAAAAATATATACCAAAATTATTCCCTTTTTTTAAGGAAAAAGCTTAATTTTTTTTTTAAAAATAGAAAACGAAAAAAGGAATTTCAAAACAAGAATTAAATTGATTTCAAAACAAGAATCCCTTATCAAATAAAAAGGTTTCATTAATTTTCTTTTCTTTCTTTTTTTTTTTAAATTTAATGCAAACAAACCAAACTAAAAGAAAAGTTGAACAAGAAAGTAACTAATAAACGCAAAATTTAGCTAAGATAAGTGATTTCGACTCACAAACTTTAACCTAATTCAACTAATTAAGACATATAAAATCCATCAAAAGATCATGTGTTCAAATCCTCACCTCACATATTATTGTACTGAAAAAAGTCTTTTCAACCGATTGTACATTATAAAAAGTCAAGTTGTGTAATCCTCTCTCCAAGGCTATGAACAAATTAGGTATTACAAATGCATAGAGAAAAAAAGAGAAAAATAAAATAAATAATTAAAAATACCCAAGATCAAATACCTTATGTCTTTTACTCTACTCAACTTCAACATATTATTTTGATCGGCGAAATTAATGCTTGGCACAAAATAGAAACCTCCATTAACAAAAACTCCTTCGAAGCAAAGTTTTAGCCCTAGGGGTTTGCATATTCTTGGTGTAAACTCATTCTTCGTCAAAATCTATGTGACGTATAGTTTTAAGAAGAGAAGTTAAGTTTTCCATTATTAATATAATTCAATTGATCAAAATATTACGTAGATCCATAAAAATTGGAGTTTCGAATCACTACTCTATTATTGAAATAATAAAAAAAGAGGTGAATTTAAAAGTTTGAATTATATAAATTGAATTTCTATAGTATATTATAGATTGAAATAAACAAATTTATATGTTAAACGTAAATTATGATTTTTCGACTTCAAATTATACAAACTCAGCTCACTCGTTTGTTTCCATGAGCTAGAGAATGTATTTGTAGGTAGGAGCGTAAGGAACCAACTTGAATCGGTCCGGGTTGGGTCGGTTTTCTTCTCTGCTGAACCGATTCGACTTTTTCCATTTTTCCTCAAAACCGACCCAACCTAATTACACCCCTATTTGTAGGCGTTCTTTTGATATCCTACAAATATTTTAAAATCTGATCGACTTTGAGATGTTTAAGTTAGTATTCTTTTTCCCCTTCAAATGATATGTTCAAATTTTTATCCATTCAACAAACCTGAAATAGTTTGAACTTTGAAGACTGCATTTTCCGAGTGAGTGATAACAGTCCTTAAAAGATCAAGAACAAGAT
This sequence comes from Momordica charantia, assembly GCF_001995035.1. Next base: position 1,179,725 of record NW_019104517.1, on the reverse strand, counting down.
ATAAATATAAGGCAAAGCCGTTTAGAAACTATCCAAAATATAAACATCATCATCCTAAAGAAAGACCTAACAAGTGGAGAGAAGATACAAGAAAAAAGGCACTTAGAACCCAGGTGTGGAGGATCTTGAGATCAACCAAATTAAACTAAACTTACTGGTTGCTTCTTAGCAACTGTGAGTTTCTTCTTCTTCTTACTTTGCTTCGCCAACAGCAGCGTAAACCGAGCGAATCCCGACTTCTTTCTTTTTCCAGAAGGCTGCTTCTGGCTGGTATCTTTTTCAGCTCTCTTCAAAGAGGATAGATCGTCATTTTGTTTGCTGAGCATCTGACCAAGGGACATCTTCCTTCTGACTGAGCTTTTCTCAGAGGGAGTTGCCGACTCGAATTGTTCAGGAGGTAACAGTTTCCTACTTAGTATTTGCCCGATCGAAAGGGTTGGCTTCAAAACAGGCATCGGTCCATCACTTACCATATTCATTCCATTTACATCGAGTAGCCGAGAATCCCTTTTATAGTGAGGAGGACAAGGATTCTTAAACTTGGTAGAGTTTTGAACGGTTCGCCGTTTCTGACCGTGCTCCGACCTCCATTTTCGTAGAGCTTCTTCCACTGCTAGCTTTTCCTGATTTGCAGCATCCACCCTGCTCAGAGCTGCTTCCAGTGCTATTTGACTTATTTTGAGTTCCTCAGAAGCTTTCTCTGCCTGATTCAAGATCTCCATCTTCGATGCGTTTGCAGCATCAACTTGCTGCATGACATCTATAACTCTCTTACGAGATCGTTCTTTAGCTTCACAAGCTATAAGAGCGAGAGTCGAATATTCCTCTGATGAAAGAGTTACACGTTCACTTCCATGAGTTTGTGAAATATCACTAGATGGATTCTCATGCTTTGTCAGGATCATGATCTCAGAGAGAGCAACAGCTTCTGCTGCTCTGGCAGCTTCCTTCATTTTTCTGGCTGCAAACAACTTGACTTGAGCTGTATTCATCATGGCCTTGTTCCGTTCAATCTCGGATTCAATTCTCAAAACTTCTAGTTCCACCGCTGCCTTCATTTCCTTGAACTTCTCCGCCTCAAAACCTAATTGTTGCAGCTCCTTCGAAATCTCTAAATGGTTATCCGGAAAACCTTTTGCCTCAGCATCTTTCACCACTTGAAGCTTTAGTTTTGTTTGGTTTAGCTCTTCCTCAAGGGCTAATATATTGGACGAATTCTGAGCTAACCTCTCTCGAGTTTTCTCAAGCCCAGTTCTTTCTCTCTCCAATTTCTTGTTAAAAGATTCAACAGAAGCTCGAATATCAGCAATATCACTAGTAGTCCTAGTAAGATTTAACTTGGCCTGTTCCAGTTCCATAAGAATTAAACCAGGTGCAGGGCAGCTTTGCACATTCTGACCAGGACTATCAAGATACCCCTGGTTTTCCTTATCTGCTTCCTTAGCAGCAATTTCATTCGTATCCTCTCTCGTCGTATGCCGAGTCTCGCTGACCTCAAATGCTTCTTTTTGCAGTTTTAATTTCAAATCTTCCACAATCCTCTTGGTTGCTTCCAGTTCTTTCAATACTTCCAGGGTCTCCCTTTCTTTGATAATCAGTTCATTCTCCATGCTCATTGCGTGCTTCTCCAAATTAGCACTGTCAACCTCAACCTCGTCCTTATCATGCTAATGATGAATAAGAAACACAAAAATAAATACCAGGTCAGCGCACACGGCACAAACTTAATTCTCAAATTAATCTGCACCCGATTTCGATGTAATCCAGGCACAATACAGATAAATGAAAACCATGTGAATGCGCCAATATTTCCCAGATTGTCTTTGATTCTGCGTCTTTACAAATATTTTGATATTTCTTTTATAGCCATTTCGGAAGCCCCATCCCCAGTAATCTACATGGCGATATCGTATTTATATGTTCCATTAAGAGTTTTTATTTGTTAAGCTTTCTACCTCAAAGACTCAAACCATAGGACCTTTCAAAAATCAAAGCACAGAGAGAATATAAATCAATTTAGCAAGTAGCATTAGTCATATTCAGAACGAACAGCAAACTTTACAAATCTCTCTAATGTGACAAACAGAACAGAAGGAACAGGATCCAGAGTGATTCAGGATCACTTGTACATATCCAAGAAGTGGCTAATAAGCGTAAAAACATCTCAAATTAGTACCTCCAAAAGACAACGACAAAAGAACAAGAACGGTCACTGCCCAAGACTCCAAGCCCTAATGATTGGAATTGCCCATTCAACTAGAATCCAAGAATTTCAAAACAAACGACATCGTTTTCCCCAAACAAAATGCATATTCCACAACACATATAGAGCGAGAGGTAGGAGGAAACCTCGTGTTCAGATAGCTGACTGTGGCTGTGACTGTGACTGTGAGAGGGTTTCCAAAAGCCGCTTCCGCCAAACCTACTGACGGCCTCTTTCACCGACTCGAACGGCGCCGAAGTATCAACCTCCGCTCTAACACCACCGTCCCTCTCCATATCGCCGCCGGTTTTCACCATTCCACTTCCAGAGCCGAGAATCCCACGGCTCTCAGATCTCCATTCCGACAAGAGAGTTCTCTCCGGCTGCATAAATTACATGGACATCGACAGGCGACAGTTTAGGCATTCATTTAAAAATTTAAAAACGGAATTACAAAGGAAAACTGAAACTCCATTGAAAGCATACCTCGAAACTGTTCGGAGGAAGGAACAATGGCGTGTGATTTTCTTTGGTGAGAAGAAGGTAGCGAGAGCAGCAATAGAAGCAAATACAGACAAGAAAGTACACTCTTCAGGGTTCACAGTCTACAGTGTTTTCGCAGAGCGAGACGAGAGAGGGAAAAATGAAATGGTCGACTTTTTATTTATTTTTTTTTTCCTTACAATTTTGCGTATTTTCCCTTTTGTTTTCGTCCACTAATTCACCTTTCACGTGAACAAAATTTTGTTAAGAGCTCAGACTTCTTTCTCGCTAAATTTTTTTTTGTTCCGCTGTTTTGTAAGAAAGGGAAATTATATTTGTCGAAAAAAAGGGAAATTATAAATTTATATTGGAAGTAAAAATAAAAAAATAAAATAAAATAAAATTGAGTCACCTTCATTTTTAATTTTTAATTTTTTGAAATTACGTTTTTTTAATAATTTTATTAATAAGTTTTTCCATATTTTACTTTTAAGCTAAATTTTAAAAAACAAAATCACAGATTTGGTCCAGGTTTTGAAATGTTTATAAAAACTATATAACAAAACAAAAAAAACGTATCGGCGAAAGCAATGTCTCTAAACTCATGATCGATAAGTTGCTGTTTGAGTTATGATCTAATGTTTATCCCTACCTAAGATTTGTTTTCTTGATTTACTATCTGGTCCTCTTGTCTTCTGTTTGTCTTAAGGATGTTTGTGCCTTATCTCGAACAGTGAGATCCTCCATTTTTTTTTAATATATTTGTCTTTTTTTTTAAATATAAAATAAGTAACCAAATAGTTTATCCAATAAACAATGATTTAAACCCTCAACTAACAACAGTTTTGTTTCAGTTCAAAATTAAGCTGGCCTTAAATTTCGTATATATTTTTTAGTAGGACATATCAAGGTGTGATTCGAACTCACAATTTCTTAATTTGTTTGAGATATGTACTATTTACCACTAAATTATACTCGCTTTGCCCTGTCTATTTCAACTTAGGAAAAACTTTTTGAAATTTTATGTTTGAATAGTGGTACAAGTTTTTGTCAGAAAAAAAAAAATAATAACGGTGCAAGTTAAACCCTACTTAATCGAGTTAGTTCAATCTCAATTGGTTTGAAATATATTTATCAATATGTTCAATTTCTTAAAAAATAAAACTAAAAGCAATCAATTTAGTTTGAAATATATTTATTTGTTCGGACTGATTTGTTTATGTAATTAAATTTAACAAAAAAAGCTTTTGACCCTTTTTTTTAAGTTAATAGATCTATACATACATCAATTTTGACCACCAAACCAAGCGGATTCCACCCCTATTGTAACTAATTTATTTATTTATTTATTTTGTTCACATTTAAAAGAAAAATTCTGCCTAAAAAACAAAAAATTCAAATATTTGTCTATTTTCAAAAAGCAAGTCAAACAGACGATTAATTTTCAGATTTATCTTCAACTTTTACAATCTTTTTTAGTAAATACTATTAATACGTTTTTTTTTTCATACTTGTAATTACTGTTTTTGTTTTTTTTTTCCTTTTTACGGTTTTATTAATGTAAAATTGAGTTTCTGTACTAATCCCTTCTATGAGAGCCCAGAAGACTTTCTGATGGAGCTGGCCCAGTAGAAGGTACCTTGGTGTGGAAGCTAGTGAGTGGGCCTGAAGAAAAAACTGGTCGGCCCACTTTGAAATATAACTTGATTTCTTAAGATCTTGTCGCGATTTCTTTTCCAAACGTCAAACTTTACAAAAATTAATGGAATTAAACATTTCGATAGCATAAAATAAGTATTTATTCTTTTTTTTTTTTAAAGAGAAATATAATAAGTATTTATTTTAAAAGATAGCAGAAATTTTGAGGTTTCATAAAAAGAATAGAATAGCATAATTCAAAACGACGCCTTCCGCCTGATTTTCTTTTAATTTTTTACTTAACCCTAAATCTTACCATAATCGAGTAGTATAATTATTAAAATAAAAAATTGCCAATTGAAAAAAAATTATACAAAAACAATATGTGAAATTTGACGTCATAGAGACCAGATTACAACCTTTAAAATCATAGGAACTAAATTGAGTATAAATCCAAACAACAAATACTAAATTGAAACTAAGTAAATTCTATTCACTTTATCAATAATGGAGTCGGATCTGGTGTATCATAAGAGATTCGCATTTTCTATTGATTCCTACAAATTTGATGAAAAACAATTTGGTGCATTCAACTCTAGGGATGAATCGAAAAAAAAATATTTATTGGTTCTACCCCTATTTTTAGGAAGAGAATGAATCTTTTATCGAAGTATCACGAGAAAAAAAAAGGGTCCAAACGTCCCGGACGATTTGGAAGATCCAAAACAAAAAATAGTGGTATTTGTTGGTAATAACATAATGGAGGCAGTCAATCAATATAGATTGATCGGAAATATGATTCAAATCCAGTATAACACTTAGGGGTATAATAAGTTGAAACTTTTAAAACTCTAGAGACCAAATTAAAACTTTTTCAAATATACGAACTAGATCTATAGTTTAACAAAGAAAAAACTATTTTTTTCAGAGTTGACTCAATGGATTAAATGCCTAGGTAAAAAAGCAAATGGTTTAGAGAGAATGGTTCAATATGTGGTGGTGCATACTAAATATTTAATTAATATTCAACTAATTTTTCTAGCAACAAAATCCTAGTAGATGTCAACCTAAGTAAAATTCAACTAGTTTTTTTAATTGATAGTAAAACAAAGATAAGTGCTAATCAACAAGCACGTATTTTACCACGTACTTTGCACGCGTGTGTTTTTTAAATATTCAAAATGTTGAATAAATTGATGAAATATTATTCAGTTTAATTATTTTTAAAAATTAAGTATGATTAATTTTATATATTCTTATAAATGTAGTTTTATTAAAAAAAAACAAATAAAAGATAATATAATTTTATTTAGTTGGTTGAATACGTTTACGAGAAAGTATATGTTTTAGTTCTTTGTGTATATTTTTTAATTTAGTCTTCATTAATTAAAAAGTTTCACTTTATTTTCTTACGTTTTACATTTTTTTAATTTAGTCTCTTGTAAATTAAATTTAACTAATGATAAATTTACATGAAATTAGTGAAATTTTAGAGGAGGAAAACAATATAGTTTTAGAGGTAAAAGTCTCTCATTCCTCCCCAAAAACTTTAATAACTTAGTAGAAATTTAAAATTTTCTTCTCTTAGATAATATATGTTCTTATATAATTTGTTGTCAACTCACTAAATATTATAATATTTTGGTCTAATTCCGTCACTTTATTAAGTACTGTGTCATGTAAGTTTATACTTAGTCAATTTTAACCTTTATTGATCCCAAGAGATAACTTAAAAATCTTATATGAGACTAAATTGAAAATTTTAAAATAAAATAACTAAGTTGAAAGAACACTCCAACGTTAAAATTATATAGTATTTTTTTCACATGTTATAATCTCCACGAATGTGATTTTGACGTTGCTCACTCAATTATTATTTTTAAATTATAAATTTGTTTTGGATATAGCATAACAATTATAAGAGTGAGATTTGAGCTATCTATTCATGGAGAAGTTCGTGTCTTAATTGTACATTTTTAACTTTTATTCAAACAAATCACTTCTTACTAAAAAAATAAATAAATAATAAATAGATAATCTTTATAAATGATTTATTTGTTAGCTTAATAAAATAGATTAATATTTTAACAACAATACATATTTGGGTAGATATACACATATCTCCCACTAAAAGGTCGTGAGTTCGAATCTTAATCCCATATGTTGTACTAAAAAGATCAAATAAAATGTTAAAGATGATTATTTATCCGTCAATATAATTTTATTTTTTTGTATGAATTTTTTTAATATTGTAATACGTGTTTTATTAATTGAAATAACTTTATTTAAAAATGTTTCGGGGCAAATTTGATTAATTATAATAATTTTTTATAATTATAATATATTCTTTTACTTAGGTCTTTTTAGATTCATTAGTAAAAAAAATAAAGTAATTTTTTTTATCTCAGGTATCATATGAATTTAATATGATTGTATCTATTTTTTAATTTATGTACTTTATTTCATTATTACTTTTAAATACATATATGGAAACGACTATGAGAATGGAAAACATTAACGACGACTATGAAGAAAAAGATGAGTTACCAAATGAAAAATTTCCTTTTGAAATATTACAAATAAATACTGAAAATTTACTATGTCACTTTGTATCATCTATGAAAATTATGATTTTTTTTAAACATGAAAATTCTGATATTAATGTAGTGCAGGATAATTTTGTTATTATTATTCTTTTAATTCTATAAAAAGTAAGTGTATATTTGGCCTTTCTCCCAAAAAAATAAAACTTATATTTAAAATTCAATAATTTTAATCTAGGTTCATTATTTATTTATTTATTTATTTTGTAAATACAACCTCATCCAAATAGGTATATTAAAAAAATAAAATTAAAGGGTAGTTTTGTAACTAAGCAAGGTTTAGAAAACTCTAATCTAACCCTACTTTTCTCTCAAATCTCATATTTCATTTCATCTTTCTTTTCTCACTACGTAATTATCAAATGTCATCTCTCCTCCTAAAATCTTAGTCTTCTTCAATTGTTGCATTGTTGTCATCACCACATTCTTGCTTATTGTTGTTGCTATTTATGCTCGTCGCTGCTGCACTGATGTTCGTTTTCACCTTTTTTTGCCATCACTTTTGCCGTCTTGTTCGGAATTGGCCCCTAGCTCTCTTGTCTTCAATCTTCTAGTGCAACTTCTTTCACCCAAAATTTGTTGTCATCATCTTTGCCGCGTCTTGTTCGGAATTGGCCCCTCCCTTGTCTTTAATCTTCTAGTGCAACTTCTTTCGCCCAAAATTTTGATTTGGAAAATTTGATTATGTTGTATTTATATATTTGGTATGGAATTTTAATAGATATCAATTTTACTATAATAATAATGACAATAATAAATAAATTGGTAACAATTTATTATAATTCCTATAATTGCAGCCGTTGACACTATTTAATACACTATTTAATTGTGTTCAATCTCTCAATAATATGAGCGGTTAAGAATTTCAATCAATTTAAAAAAAAAAAAACCATTCAGGTTGATTGAGAGGGTAAGAGAGTAAGGTATGGATTAAATATTATATTTGAATGTATTTAATTATTATTAGAGATTTAAAGGATAATTTTGTAGTTAGTTAAATATTGGAAGGGTATATTTGATCTAAAATATTTTTTTTCCAAATCGTGACATTTTAATATAGTAGAGATATATATTTTTAATCTCTCATCTAAAGGAATTTTTAACATAGGGTAATAAAAAGGACTTTTTTTTTCTGACAAAAAAATAACGATTTCTTTTTTTTTATAACAAGTTAAAAGGCGGGGAATAGTAAGAATTGAAAAGTATTCCATTGAATGGGGTTAGAAAGAAAGGTTTGAAAATGGTCGGATTAACAAGCGGAAAAGTGACCCCACCTTGTTAAAAAACGAGGTTGGTTATGACTTTTCTAAGATAGGGTTTCTTCTCATTTATTTTGACGGAAAAGAGGAGATTGTGGGAGTGCTACCCACCCTTCTTTATTTTTGGGATCCCTCATATTTAAGATTCACATTGCATTTCATGCGATGACAATATAAATCGAGTGCATTTAGCACGATATAAGTATAAATCGAAGGCGTACGTGGCTCCAGCTCACCATCTGTGCCAGCCGGAGCCAGGTGGGGAGGGAGGGTGAATGCACCTAAAAAGAGGAAGAGAAGCAGGATTATGAGAAAACAGAAGTTGATATATTTCTTCTTTTCTTTTTGCTTAGGAAAGTTTGTTTTACTCTCTCTTTAGTTGCTTTTTTTTTCCCTTCATTTGGTGTTCTTTTTTTTTTCTCTCTATTTTTTAGGATGTTGATGCAACGTGGGGTGTCTTTTCAGCTTAATTTCGTTTTTGGTGGAAGAGTTTTGCTTGGTTTTTTTCTATCTAGAAGAAACCTTTCAGAATTGGATGGTTCTTTAGTCTCTCAAGATGGTCCAAATACAGCAAGAAGACGATTGGTTTAAATCAATGAAAATCGTGTACGACATACGTAAAATTTACATGTTGACCCGACATTAGTAAATTGAGACATATGTCGACTCCTATTTCTTTTGAACTAAGTGGGACCTGGAGTCAAAATGTTTCTTCTATTATTGTATTCTTTTCTTTAGTGTAGCTAGGTTATCTTGGACTTACAGATTTGATCTTGACGGACTCAATTAAGGTATTAGTTTTTGTTCTATTAGACAACAAAGATTGCATTTTTTTCCCTTCGTTCAAATAAGAGTTGTACCCATACGGAATTCTTCTGTTTCTTCCCTTTATCAATTCTTCTATCCCACCTAGGTCTATGAATTTCTGTATCAATTCTATTACCTTATACTTACCCATGAGGTTCCAACATTTGATCCTTAATTGACCTAGGAGTTGTTCCCGGGTATCCTCAAAAAAAAGGTTTTTATACATCCCAACCTCCTCCCTTGGAAAGAAAAAGGTAGCACCGAAGAAAGGAAAGAGCGAGATGGTTGTTTTTGTTGTTCCCGCGAAACGAAGATCATTCGCTTGGCGAATGAAGTGGGTCAACCTCTTTTTGGCTTCGGCCAAACACTTTTTCTCGCTGGTCGAGCTTTCTACAAAAAAAGCGATGCGAGAACGTATTCTCTTAGAACCATAGTTTCCATAGATACCTCTCTCTTTCAAGAGAATTCACATCATGTCAAGTCTTGGTAAGGTTCTTCGTTTGCATCAATCACTTGAATCTCTTCCGTTTCATCACTCAATGAATATATTTGTTTCTTTATTTTTTTGGTTTTTCTATGAACGTAAGAGTTTGAATATACAACTTTTTGATAGACATACCTTAACTAACTGAGTTCGAATAAACTTCAATAAATAATTATTAAAACTAAGGAAAATACACTTTTGGTCCCTGAAGTTTGAGGTGGATGTCTATTTGGTCCCTAAGATTTTAAATTGGACATTTTTAGTCCCTGAAGTTTAGAAAATAGTTTAAAATGGTCCCTAAGTTAATTTGACCGTTAGTTGACTAACAAAAGAATGATGTGGCAAGATTAGGTGTCAAAATTTTGAATGAGTTGTCAAGTTTTACTAATTTTATATTTGTTAGATTACGTGGCTTTTTAATTTTTTTTTTTACGTTCTTTTCCTCTCTCCTCTCTGCCCCATCCTGATCTTTCTCTTCCTCTTTTATTAATTTTTTTTACTTCGACGAAGCCCTGAAGACGGCCAAAAACAAGTTGATCGTGGTTGAAAATACATAAATTAACTTAGGGACTATTTTGAATCATTTCCTAAACTTCAGGACTAAAGATCAAATAGACATCAAGTTCAAACTTCATACACGAAAAGTTTGTTTTTACAAAAAAGAAAAAAAAAACTATTATATCACACCAATTAAAGTAGCGAAACAACCCACGTCACTCTCCTCACCAAACGTTATTGCCCACGTCAGCATCCTCCCCCAATATAGTATCCTCACATTCAAATCCTTGGCCTTGTCTCGCTGTCCCCTCCCCCTACTAATTTATTATTTTATTTATTTATTATAATCTCATTTTAATTTAATATACTACTCTACCCAATCAATCGTACGGCTATTGTTGCTCCACCTCAAACCATACCACCCAACCAAAAATAAATAAAATAAATAATCCCATTGCACCAATTTCCTCCGTTCGTACCCTTTTCTATAATCGAGCATTACAGATCGTCAATTTCAACATTATTTAGGGGTGCTTGGGATACTGTTTTTAATAAAATTAGTATTTTTTTTTTCTCCTTAAGAGCACTTTTGGAGGAAATATTAATTAAGAGATTCAAAGTATTATTTAAAAAAAAAAGAAACAAAATCGATAAAAAAAATATTTTAAAAATCAAATTTATTTAAAGGTCTTCTTGAAAAAGAACTTGGAGAGATGATTATCTAAAAAGTGGCTTTAAATTAATGGATTGAAAATCACTTCAAAAAAAATAAATTTATACGTGTTGGTAGAATTGCGCTTTTGAAGGTAGGTAAATTTGTTAGTAAAAGTACTTTTAGTAAAAATATTTTAAGAACAAAAAAGATGTCTGAGAAATGTCTGAAAAAGATGTCTTGGATTAAGATACTTGTGAATAAGATGTTTGAGAAACAAAGATAACTGTGTTTGGTTGTATATATGTCCGGGATTAAAATGTCTGAAAATAAATTATATATATGTTTATTTTGTGTAATTGCTCTAGAAATATGCATTTTATGTCATTGTAAACATTGATTAATAACAAATCAAATTTAAATAAAAAAATAAATCGCTATATTGACAATTTAGCACAATAATCAATTGAATAATTAATATTAAATGTTATTTAACTAAAATTCAATAGGTAGATATTTAGTAAAATGATATATTTGTATAAAGCTTTAAAATCAATCTAGATTAACTCCCAATAATTAATTTATGTTAATTAATTTATCTTTATTAAGTTAAAATAATTATTATTTTAAGCAATTATGTTTTAAGGTAAGTTTCACTCTTTAATAAATATATTATAAAAAATATACCTAAATTTATGTTGTTGATTTTATTTAGCCATCAATCTTAATAATTATCCTTTTATCCTTTTATGTGTTTAATAAAATTAATAATTTTCATCAACAATTAATTATCATTCTTATAAAAAAAATTAAGTATACTCTTTAATAAATTAATTTATTACAATAGAGTAATGAATTTAGTACATTATTGGTAAAATTTTAATGTTGTTTTATTAATTATAAATTTAATTTACTTATTTTAACTAATTTTAATTAATTAATTAATTTGAATAAAATAAAGTAAATAATTACATTTAAAAAATTTTATTTAAAAGTGGAGAGATAAGAGTATGGGACAAAACTATGGACAAACTCATGAATATGTGAGGGAAAAGAAAGCCTTTGTCCACGGGAATAAGGGATGCTGCTTTTTGATTTGATTGAAGGGAAAAATTACTATTTATTAGTTTAGCTAGCGTTCCGGGAGAATCGAGTCATCTAGTCAGTTCATAACAATCTCTATAAAGCAAGAGGCAAAGCTTCTACGACAGCTTCCTCCTTCGTCACTTTTGGCTAAGCATCTTTCGACGGAGGTGACTAGTTGCTTCTAGCGAAGCTGCAAGTTCATGAGCAAGTTGATTGTTCCCAGGTACCCCATGAATATTGATACCTTAGAGGTTAAGGTCTCTAAATGTGGTAGGTTGATTTTTTTTTTTAGTATAATAAATGTGAGATATTAAAACTTTAACCTCCAACTTGAAAGAAAGAAATATATGTCACTTACGAGTTGTGCTTATTCTGGCTTGATGGTTGAATTCACATCATTTACCTATGTGATGTAATATTCTAAAATAATTTATAAACTATTATCATAAGTATTATAAATATTGGATCCTCATACTAATACATATTGGCTGAATTTGTGTAATACTACTAGCATTTCATTAATAATATTAACGATAATAATTGAAAATGTATAGTTCTCAAAAGCCTAGTGATGTAACCAACTTAAGCATTATTGAATAGTTAAAACCTTATCAATTCTCATAAAGTTGATTGTTCAAATTCATACATCCACATATTTTTGTAATGCAATATTATGAAGAGAAAATCTAAGGTCTAATTAGAATATAATATGGGTTACATACTATTTTCGTCGTATAGTTTTGACTTTGGTTCATTTTGATCTTTATATTTTTTTTACTTTGGTTCATTTTAGTTTTTACATTTTCAAAATATATATATTGGTCCTATACTTTTAAAAATCGATCAATTTAATTATTATTTGTAAAATTTGATACACAAGGAGTATGTGTATTCAAAAAAACTTACAATCCAAAGAACCAAACAACCCAACCCAAACTGTGGTTAGATAAAGACTTGATTTGGGTTGGGTTACTATTTCAGTGAACCGAGCGATTCTGCTCAGTTTTCGAGTTTGAAGAAATCGGTTTAACCCGAATTGAACCGAACTGAACCAAACTGAAATTATAAATAAATTATTATTATTATGATTTAGGGTTTCATTCTTCCCAAATGTTAGCCTCTTCTTGACTTCTTCTCAAATCGCAACCTTCAACTTCATCTTAGCTCCCCTCGATCTTCGACTTCATCCCAGTCGACTTTATATCAGCGATGCGAAGTACGATGATTTCATGATTGGAGTTTCTGTAAACATTGTAGTAAATACTTTGATTGTTGATATTAATAGTAGGGTTTTTATCATCCCATCTGTTGCTCCTAATTTTTAAGGATGAACTTGCTCAGTTGATTAAAATCTTACAACCTAATGACCCAACTCGAAAATATAATGGTTTGATTGGGTTACCACCAATATATTTTCAAGTTTGTCAAAAAAGAACCTCTTTAAGCCCATCAAAGCCTACCCAGGTAACAATGACCTCTTTTGATTTTATTATCATTTTTATAATATAAAAACGAGAATGAAGATTCGAACTCAGAAACAGCAGCAGAAGTCAATGATTGAGGCATTTACCTCCTTCCAGATGTTTTGCTAAATAAATAAACAGAGTCTCTTTTACGGGGAACCAAAGGCAAAGGCCGTGCAGAGCTACATTATTATACACAGTTTTAGGGGACCCTTAGCATTAGCCATAGCCATGGCGTCGCTTAAGAATTCACAGAGCGACAGAAACAGAGTATAAAGAACACCAACACACCTCGCGAATCAACACATTTCTTTCCAAAAATCTGCGAAATATGAGCTCCGATTATCCCCAAAAATCGCTCCAAATCAAGCAGAACGACAAATTCTTCTCCAAGCTTCTAAGCAGAGAAAGCTCCAGAGCCAATTCCTCTTCCAGATCGGTCTACTATGGCGGATTCGCCGGCGCCGTCCCCTTCGATTGGGAATCTCAGCCAGGTACGCCCAAACACCGATTCTCCGACCACCTTACGCCCCCTCTCACTCCTCCTCCCTCTTTCTTCTCCGATTCCGCTAAAAAACCGCCCAAAAACCGCTCCAAATCCCTCAATCTCTTCCACATCTTCTTCAATCCCAAGCGGAAATTCGATCTGTTGGCGCCGCCGTTTT